>JAUTXW010004129.1:360000-510000 GCA_030620095.1 Kuschelorhynchus macadamiae | reverse complement strand
TTAAAAACAAATTTATTTAAAGCACAATTAAACACAAATTACTAAAAACTAACCCATCCTAACCAAACTTAACTCAAAGTAATTTTCAAATTAATTATTAATATAGTTTAAAAGATTATTATTATTCCATCGAAAAGGAACAGAAGGAAATTTACATGAAAGTAAGACCAATTAAGAATATACCCTTTCACCCGCTACCCACCGGAACGAATTTTCTATATAAGATGGTTTTTTTATGTTCATAGTCAGTAACACATCTAAATTTTATGAGGATCTTTTTGTAAAGCAAGATATATAGGTTTAACTATCATTTATTCTGTTCGTATCCGCTGTTAGACATATATCAACTATCTTTTCTAAAGTATTCATTAAGAAAAACATTAAGCAATTGGTCTGAAAGCTTTATGGGGCGTTCAACTCTCCGCAGAACTTCCTTCAACTTTTTTTTGCTTTTTTTGAACTTCCCAATTATCATATTTCTTGCTACGTGATGGGTTATCTTTGCCTATTTTTTGAGACGTTCGAGAGTTTTATTCCACGAGGGAACCCTCTAGATACCCGCCTTTTTGAGTGGACAAGATGACTCAAACGCCCCTCTAAGGCATCCTTGGAGACTAGACGCCCTTCCATTTCTCCAATGGACTCCTCTGGGCACAATTTGATATTGGGGCGATTGATTCTCTCTAAATGTATTTGATTTTTCAATCTCTTGATATTTTGCGATAAATCTATTTTCTAACTGTAAAATTATGCGATTTTGATTTATTTTGAGTACAAAGAATATTTTTTTTATTGAAAGACAAACCATTTGATAAGGTATTTTTAAGTAATGAGGTAGAAAAGAAAATGTAATGTGAATTTTGGATCTAGTTTAGTTTTAAACATTTATATGTATAATAGTATTTACACAAAAAGATAACTTATCGTACTGATGTGCACAATCTTAATATAAGACGAAAAATCTATTAACTATACCGTCACACAACAAAGAATTTTTTAAAAGGTCTTTTTCTTATTTAATTGCACATTTAATAAATAAATTCAAAATAAATGATTTTACTGACTCAGAAAAAGTTTTCAAGAGAAAAACCAAACTACTTCTTCTAAACCATATTTAATTGATTGTCTATGCCCACAAAATGCTAAATTTGAAACTTAATACTTTCCTTTTTCCCTATCCTTATCCGTCACCAATTTTCCTTTTAGTATGTGCTTTTTTTTTGCTTCTATGTTTTTTTTTTAAATTTAAAAAAAAAATTGACTGCTAGCTGCTTATAAATTTCTTTTTCATTTCTTATATTTTTGGCCTCAACAGAATCCGGGGAATGAACATCCCCTGAAATCTGAAAACAAGGCCCGTTAGTTACCATGATTATTATCATAATAATAATTGTTATTTTAAGTTAATTCGTTAACTGTATTTATTGGTAACTAATAAACGTCTTATTATTATTATTATTATTATTATTATTTATAACAAAAATCTCAATTTCCCATATTACGTCATTTAGTTAATTTGACAGAACTACCTCAAATTTTCGGAACGTACGCTTTTAATTTAATTGAATTGTTTTAGTTAGTATACACAACATAAACAATATAATATAGTATACAATATCGGTTGGTCTCTAGAAAACAGACGAAGAACTAATATAAAAAGCAGTTTATTCTTAAATGCATCAACTTTTATACCATGTCAAGATTTCCAACAATGGCAAAAAAACACCATCAAACTTGCGGCTCTAAACTAGTGTCATTATATCAACTCCTGTATTAAAGTTCGGATTGTTTGGCAATTTGTAGATACTGTTAGGCTATGAATAAAATTACATTTTTTTAGGCTCGATTCAGGCGCCCATAAGAATTTACAGTAAACTTTGATTATGTTTTTTGTTACGCCAATCAATGTAGACAACTACTGCATTATTGCTGACAGTAATTTACATTAAATTATGACGGACTAATGCTATTTGCCATAGAAAAAGAGATAGAATGTGAGTATTTGGAAATATATTTTATTCAGTAAAGAAAAAAAATTAAAAACAATAAACAAGTGGGAAACCAGCACGTCTGACTGGCAACTCTGTCCACACAGCAGATTTTAAGAAAAATGTATCAAAAACAAAATTATAGATATTATGTTCCGCATAGAAAACTTAAACTTTCCATAAATTACATAATTAAATTAAATTACATCTTCTTTTATCAATTTACTCGAATTGATTAATTAGTTTACTATCCTTTGTAGTATTTGTTTCTTTCTTGTGAATGCAATAGAACTCAGTATCTAATCCTCAATGCAAAATGATAAGAATTTGGATTGATTATTATTGTTGTATTCAAAATGTATCTTAAAAATTGGAATAAAAAATTATTTCGTGGCCATAAATCTTGAACGACTCTTTATAGACGTTTGAAAGTTTTTAACATCCTAAAATGGAATGATAAAAATACAGGGCGTCAAATGTATCTCTGATATTTTCGAAAAGTGGCCATAAATCTTGAATAACTCTGTATAGACTCCACAAACTCTATATTAGGAGAATGGCCAAAAAGGAAGGTATCTCCAAATAAAACAATATACAGGGTGTTCCATTTAAAAAAAGTTTGGTTTGTGGCAAACTTATCCTCAACCCTGCATAATCGAAAATGATTTTAGATTCTAGCTCTCCACAGTCCCTACAACTTTCGTATTTTTTTTCTAATTCCCGCAATAACCGAGCTATTGGACTTGAATACACTGTTGGACCACCCTTTATGTATATGTCTGATAGACCGACAGACTAACTGAACTAGAAAACACCCTCACTGACAAAACTAACAACTGCTCATCTCTCTCCTCTTCACTTAACATAATTTTCACCTTCTTTATTAGTATAACTTCAAAAGCTTTTATTTTATCAGTTCATCTAGCCAAGGTGATACTTTTCGACTGAAAAGGAATTTACAATTAAGAATATACCCTTCGGCCCGCTCCCCGCCGCCCGCCGGACCGAATTTACTAACACCGTATTTTATGATGGTTATTTATGTTTAACTAATAATTTTTTCGAAGAACATATATGTTTCTTCAAAAAACGCATTAGCTTTTAATTGAATATGAATGTAAAACAGTTTTAGTTGCGCGATATCCAACGAGTGGCAAAATTTTTAATCTGATATAATTTATTGAGCCCATAAAACTTACGACTCTAAAGTGGGTCGAGTCAATTATAACAAGTCCTGTAATAAAGTTCAGTTTTTTGCAATTTTGTAGATACTGTTACGCTATGAATAAAATTATATTTTTTCCAGGTTCGATTCAGGCGATCATGAGAATGTTAATCGAAAGAAGTTACAATTAAAATTTGAATATGTTTTTTGTGTGTTACTATTGAATTATTACATTATTGTCAACAGGTTATTTTCATTAAATTGCGAGTGACTAACAAAATGCAATTCGCTTTAGAAAAATATATAGAATGTGAATATTAAAAATGTATATTTTATCCAATCAGAGAAAAAAATTAAAACTATAAAAAATTGGAAATTGTCCAAACGATAGGTTATTAAGAATTAACATAAACAAATTTGAAGATATTAATACCCTACAAAACAACTCAGGGCGCCCATCTCTCGCTTCAATAATTAGACTGACGCAAGGTTATGAAGAAACACTCTTTTCCGGCGAATTTAGATTTTGGCCATTATTATTGTTAAGGTTAAAATGTATGAGTTAATAAATATTATTTCAAAAAAACTGAATTAAATACTATAATGATCATATTATGTTGTCTAAAAATTTTTTCATTCAAAAATTATAATTAGGTTAACAGAAATTATTTTCTAGTAATTGGACGCATAACTCGACCAAGCGCCAAAATTAGAATTTTGGGAAATCGCGATTAACTTTTGTGCTCTCGTAAAAATCGGTTTATTATGATACAGATCCAATTTTTGCTAACTGCTAGACACTAAACTAAATTAAGCTATGTTAACTTTTAGCAGAAAAAAATATTTTTAGAAGTTATAATAAAAAAATGCGCTTAGTCTGGTTATGCTTTTTATAACTTCTTAAGTCTTTTAATTTTGCAAGACCCAATTTGTCGCATGGGACGTTAATGCAAAGCCGTTTCTTTTATTTTCAAATGGTTTTATTCGACTAGAAGTCATGTTTGTCCTTACAGGGGTTTACTAACAGCTAAAAATAAAACTGTACAAAACACTAAAACTGACAAAATAAAAATTATTATTATTCAAGAAGAATCGAGAACGCTTTTAAGTAGATAAAAGTGATTTGCTAAACTAGACCAAACGCCAGAAACGTGGCGGTTGGTTGTCTTATGCAAAATTTCGAGGTGTTTGGTCGCCTTATTCAAAATGCTGCAGCAGATAATTGGTTTACTTAATTAGACCAAGCGCCTGACAGGTGGCGTTTGGTTGACTTATGCAATATTTCGTGGTATTTGGTCGCGTTATGCGAAATGCAGCTAGTAGCTTAAACCCTTGGCGCTTAGTTTAACAAAAAATATCTCCTAAAATATAGATTACTAACGTTCCATGATTTTTTCCTAAATAGATTATGACTTTGGCCGTTAGATGGCGCAATAATAATAAAAAAATCAATTTTAGTGCTTGGTCGAGTTATGCATAACTACGTCCAATTGTCAATTCAATTTTATAAATCTAAAGATTTGTAAACTATTAACTCTATTCAAATTGCATTTTCTTTCTTAGCTCATTACTTAAATATTCTCCCTTATGAATTTTTCCATATCATTTAATAAAAAAGAAACATTCTTTATACCCAAAACAACTAACAATTGCAATTTTAGTAAGAAAAGTGTGAAAAGATATAAAAACCAAATTGCTCCTAAAAAATGTGTCCTCAAAAAAGGGTTTGTAAAATTGGTTCTTCCGCCAGATTGTTTCAATTTTTGAGCGTTAATTGTTTTCTCGATCTCATAATCGGATAGCATAAAAAAACGATTCAAAATTAGCTTTTACAATTTTATTCTAGCTCAACATCTAGGGAATAAAATTGAGTGAGACGTACGAGACCAGGAGCTATAATATCTATCGAGTGTAAGTCACTTAAAAGCTTACACTTAAAAAGGTTACAATTCAATATTATAAATTTAAATATTTTAAAACTGTTAGAAAACCCTCTAGTCCGTCTTAGGGGCCTGGGCGGGTGGGGGGTTTGGGCGATCGCGCCCGAGGGGGCTGTTTTTTTTTTTTTTTTTTTTTAATGCAAAAGGCTTTTGGGATTGGAAGCAACATTCAGAAACATTAACTTCTCATGAAGTTCGCAAAATACATGTCATGAATTGTAATAAGTGAAAAATGCTTCAAAAATCCTTTGAGAACAACACTACCATTGTCGCCACTCACCAGAAGGTATTAAATTTAGTAAAAGATAATTGGAAAAATATTTTGAAAAGATTAATATCTATTATTCTCTTCCTTGCAGGCCAAAATCTTGCCTTTCGGGGATCTTCCGAAAAGTTATACGTTAAAAATAATAAAATTTTTTTGAAAACAATTGAGCTGCTTGCTCAATTTGATCCCATCATGAAAGAACATCTTAATAAAATTGAAAAAACCTCAAAAGAAAAACTCATTATTTAGGACACAATGTTCAAAATGAATTAATAAATCATATTTCAAGCATTATTAAAAAAAATAATGTGTGATATTTAGAATTCAAAATATTTTTCCATTATAGTCCACTCCAGATACAAACAGAATAGAGCAGCTTATAATCAAATTGCGTTATGTAACTACTAACCCGTTTGCAGAGTTTCATAGAATATTCACCTGTAAATGATACAACTGGTCGGTGTCTTACAGAGGTCGTGCTGTCAAAAATTAATGACATGGGTTTGGACTTTAACAATATTCTCGGCCAGGACTACGACAACGGAGCGAATATGTGGGGGAAAATGTTCAAAAGAGAATACTTGATATAAATAGCAGAGCAATGTTCGTACCGCAAAACTACGCAACACATTCCTTAAATCTACTTATTAATGACGCTGTCAAAGCCACATTTGAAACTCTCAATTTTTTTTCTCTTGGTCCAGCTATTTAAGTATTTTTTCCGCTTCCACAAACAGATGGGCTTTACTTAAAACAAAAATAAAATTCCTAACTCTAAAACCTCTTAGTGATACTCACTGGAAAAGCCGTGTAGAATCTGTTAAAGCTTTAAAATATCAAATAGATATGTATGACGCTTCAGTAGACATTTCTAAAGATTTGACTTCCGATCCAACTGCTAGAAATCAGACTGATAGTTTAGTTTAGAAACTAGTTCCGTCCAAGAAAAAAAACCGACATGAAGTTGCAACTAATTTAAAGTATGATAAGCTAATTTGCTGCTTTGCGGAGAAGAAGCCTCGATTAAAAAATATTCTATTTCTAAACACATTCTGTTATATTCGCCCAAATTTGTATTTAAATTTTTGTTTATAATTAAATGTTACCGCAATTTTTCATGAATGCGGTAGGTATTTTTAGAAAGGGAACATAGCCGTTTCAGAAGGTGTCCCAGGGCGGCCAAAACCCGATTCTTCAGAAAAAAATTGTTTTTGGTCCAACTTATTTCAAATTGTGCGCAAAAGAGCTTATGGGTAAAGTGGCAGCATTAAGCAAAGCTATATATCAGGCGTTTGAATCATCCTGTCCGCTCAAAAAGGCGGGTATCTGGAGGGTTCCCTCGTGGAATTAGACTCTCTAACGTCTGAAAAAAATAGGCAAAGCTAGCACACCACGTAGCTAGAAACATGATAAATGCATCAGAATTAAAGATTTTTCAATTTTTCGGAATATTTAATTGATATTTTGGATTTAACCTATCAATTGATATTTGGCAAAATGCAAAATTCTTATAGTAACGAATATTATAGATAATTTTTTCATATTTTTATTTCTTAAAGGCTCAAATCAACTTTAGGACCAGAATTACTTCTTATTATTGCATTCAAATGTATGCAAGCCGATTCCAGGTAAATCACTTCCAGTTTGACCCAATGGAACAATCATAAAGATGTTGCTACCTGAACGTGCGGGTCTGTGCCAGGTAGTATAAAACCAGCATCAGTACGTGTTAGCTCATTCCTCGTAATTGTTTTACCAGTATTTCTCAAATAAAGTGCTATATCTCTACGGAAGTGTGTGAATTCGCCTGATAGTTTCTGTTACATTTGTGGTGAATAAACAGTTTTAAAGCAAAACTAAATATCGCAGACTCTGTAAAAAAGTATATTTTGCATACCCCGGCTTAAAACTTGCTTTCTGTTAAGGAATTCCTATGTTATGGCTCAAGCAAAAGACCCATAGTGACGATTTTTATTTTCGTTCATGCGATGTGAAAGGGTATAATTCAAAATCCAAGCGTTCCACTTCATAACCCAATCTTCAGTCAGCGATTCGTCCTATCTTCTGTGTCCTTGACAGAGAAATCCCAGTGCCCAAAGCCCCTGCTACCTTTCAAGAAATTCTAATTTTCGATGAATAGATACCTGAACAAGATGACGAGTCAAATTCTGACTTTAAAGATATTTCAAGTCCAAAATTGTTTTATCAGGGGAAGATAAACGATTTGCTGAGAGACGTGAATCTTCTCGAAGTTGCTGCCGAGTTACCAGGATCATGGCTCAAAAGCACAAATTTATTGATGACAGGGGTGTCTTCTTCATTGTTCCGATATCGAGAAAAGTAGTTCGTTCCTTATTTTGGTCAGGAAGGTAATTTGGTTTATTGCACTATTGTTGAAGGTTTGGTGGAAAATTTTAAAATCCAATCATTCCGAACACCTCAAAGAAACGTACAAGAACTTGGAGTTGGTTCTTTGTAAACTAGAACAAAACCAAAAACTCTTGTTTTCCGTGTTTATGGGACACTCGAGACATCGAAATCACTGAACTAAGAATAGTTGGCCGCGGAGGGAGCTCAAAGTTGATGAAAATAATGTCCTCCGAGAAACATTGGCATCTCGCCATAAAGTTTTTTTTACCACCTCACTACATAAAGTTAGGAGTGATGAAGCAATTCGTAAAATCACTTCCATGAGATGGAGATTGCTTGAAATACTTGGTCACCAAGTTTCATGGCTGCAATTTATCAATACCATGACGGATTGCATTTAAGGAAGCTATTGAGATATTTTTAGGAGATAATAAAGATCCAAACTATAAAAAAATCAGAATGCTAGAAGCATTTCAAGCTTTAAGTTGCTTGATGAATCTTGAAGTGTATTTTTAATCTCCACTACTTTCCGGAAATTTGGGAACTGTGACGCGTGAGTGAGGAGCGAGGTGAAGGATTCCATCAGAATATCAAAGAGATGGAAAAGAGATACCAGGGCAGATGGAACGTTTTAATGATGGCAGACTACTGTTGGATGCTTCAGAGAGATATTCCGGACGCTACCCACAAGCGTAAATGGAGAAGCCTCACTGGGAAGAATAGATTTTAGTGTGTGCTAGTGGGCCCACTTCAGTTAAAAAACATGTTTAATGATTGATTTTGTAATAAAAAAGTTATTTTTTAATTCTTTTATCGTCTATTTTGTAGAAATGACTCGTTTAACATAATTCCCTCGTTGTCAGGAAACGTGACGTCGTATAACGAAACGGAAGTCATTTTCCGATTCAGCACACCCAAAAACTAGATTACGTAAAATAACCAAAACAGCTTTTAAATTTTTTGTTTTGCATACCTGTGTAATTACTGTCACTACTACCGCTAAATAAAATCAACATAATTGAGTTATCAAAAATCAAGAACGTCTACAGCAAAACATCTCAGAAGATGAGCATTATAATTTAACTTAACAATTTGCTCATTTCTTGTTTTTAAAGAATATTGTTTTTAGCAGTTTCTTTTGTGCCTAATGTTACATTAGGTTACTAATTGCTAATATATGTTTTATTACTTGTTTTGTGCCACTTGCTTAATTGTTTGTAATACTGTAAAATTTTTTTTTAGATTAAAGAACGAGAAATTTAAAGATTCCTAAAATTTGACAGCAATGCGATTTATTTGTTTCCAATAAAAATATGGCATTAGTACTGTAGAACAACTAACAAACAAAACGTTTTGTAAGTGTTTAGGCAACTAAAAAAATTGTATTCGAGTACCAATCAGTTTCTGAAGATTAGAAGCAATCTGTATGAAACGGTAAAGCGCAGAGCTCCGAACATTATATGTATATCGTTGATAGACCGACAGAATAATTGAATTGGAAAACACCCTCGCTGAAAAAAACAACAACTTTTCTCTTCACTTAACATTCAACTTTTAAATTCATTATTAGTATAACTTCTTTTATTTTATCAATTAATTCATCCAAGGCGGTACTTTTTTACGGTAATTACCTTTTCGACTGAAAAGGTACAGGATATAATTTATATGAAGAAGATCAATTATTTACCAACACACAACCGTCTAACAAATACGTATTTTATTATGGTTATTTACGTTTAAAGTCAGTAATATATAATATAAACATATAAACCGGAATGTATATGCTTAACTATGATTTGTGACAAAAATCTCATTTTCCCGTTTTGTTAATTTCGGCAGAACTAAAGCCAATGTTCGAAACGCACGCTTTTAATTGAATATTAATGTAAAAAATTGCGGGAAAAAATCCTAATTTTTTTAGTTACTATAAACAACATATTATACAATATCGACTAAGAGGAACTAATAAAAGAACAGTTTCTTCTTAACGCATTAACTTTTACAGCGTTGCACGATATCCAACGCAAAATTTTTAATCTGGTATAATTTATTGAGCCCATAAAACTTACGGCTCTAAACTGGATCGGGTCAATTATAACTAGTCCTGCAATAAAGTTCGTTTTTGCAATTTTGTAGATACTGTTAAGCTATGAATAAAATTATATTTTTTCTAGGTTCGATTCCGGCGATCATAAGAATATAAATCGGAAAAAGTTACAATCAAAATTTGATTATGTTTTTTGTGTGTTACGCCAGTCAATATAGTGAATTATTGCATTATTGTCGGCAGGTAATTTTCATTACATTGCGACGGACTAACAAAAAGTAATTCGCCTTAGAAAATAAAGAGAATGTGAGTATTATTCCAAACGATAGGTTATAAGAAAAAAAGTTAACATAAACAAATTTGTAAATATTAACGCATGGGTATGCAGAAAGGCTCTTTTCCGACAAATTCATATTTTGGCCATTATTATTGTTAAATTCAAAATATACAAGTTAATAATATAAAACGAATTATATACTATAATGATTATACTATGTTGTATAAAAATGTTTTCGTGCAAAAATTATAATTATATAAAATTATTATCTAGTAATTGTCAATTCAATTTTATAAATCTAAAGGTTTATAAACTATTAACCCTACTCAAATTGCATTTTCTTCCCTACTTAAAAATTCTCCCTTATGCATTTTTCCATGTCTTTCAATAAAAAAAAACATTCTTTATACACAAAATAACTAGCAATTGCATAATTTTAGTAAGAAAAGTCAACGACTAGATTTATTGCAAATTGTCAACAAATTTAAAAACCAAATTGCTCCTAAAAAATTGCCCCAAAAAATAGGTTTGTAAAATTAGTTCCTCCGCCAAATTGTTTCTACTTTAGACCGTTAATTGTTTTCTCGATCTCATAATAAAATAAAAAAAAACCGATTCAAGATTAGCTTTCAAATTTTTATTCTAGCTCAACATCTAAGAAATAAAATCGGATTAAAGGTGCAACACCAAGTACATTAATATCTATCATCTGTGGGCCCCTTTAAAAGCATACACTGCAAATAATCCTAAAAAGATGCACAATTCAATGTTATAAATTTAAAGATTTTAAAACTATTAACTCTATTCATTTTCTAGCTCATAACTTAAAAATTCTCTCTTATGTATTTTTCCACGCCATTCAATAAAAAAGGAATATTATTTATAGTCAAAAAAAAAATACCAACTGCATAATTTTAGTTAGAAGAGCCAACGACTTGAATTGCGCCTAAAAATAAAAAGGTTTGTAAAATTGTTTTCATTTCGACTATTAATTGTTTTCTTCATCTCATAATCGGATAGCAAAAATAAAAATTAGCTTTTACATTTTTATTCTAGCTCAACATGTAGGAAATAAAATGGAGTGAGACATGAGACACTAGGTAAAATAATATCTATCGTTTGTAGATCATTTTAAAAGCGTAACATAACACTGTAAAAATCCTAAAAAGAAGCAAACAGGACTGTTAAAGATAAAATCCAAAACATTTAAATCATTTTTGCAAAAAAAAATATTAACAACCAAAAAATTCCGAAAAAAACTCTTATTCTTATATATTGAACTTGCCAGACATATATGTTTATATACAGGGTCTGTGTGATTTTAGTTAAGAAATGGAAGTCTTTTTTATTATCGATTAGCAAAAAAAATTATTTTTTATAAGAAATTTAGCTTTTGGCCCGACTAAACCTACTTCAAATTGTACGTAGAGTCCATAGTCTTCAAGGATGTCTTAGACGGAGTGACAGCCTTAAAGTCATATTTCAGGTGTTTGGGGTCATCCGGTTCGCTCAAAAAGGTGGGTATGAAACTCTAAAACTTCCCAAAAAATACGCAAAGATAGCCCACTACGTAGCCTTAAAAAGCAAGAAACGTGATGATTGGGAAGTTTATTTAGAGGCTAGAAAGAACTTCAAGGAGAGCTTAGACGTGGCAAGAGCAACTGGTTGGAAGTTCTGCGGAGAGTTGAACACCGCCAAATCCTTCAGACCAATTAGGTTAATGTCTTTCCTAATGAAAACTTTAGAAAGAAAGGTTGACTGAGACCTAACAGAGGATACTCTCATAGCGAATCCACTGCACAAAAACCAGTATGCTCCAGAAAAAACCAACAGACTGCTCCCCATGCTGTTGTGTAGAAAGCTAAAAAAGCAACCTTAGATAAGAAGATAGCACTGTCACTCCTTTCCGATGAGGAAAATGCCTTCAATAAAGCTAAGATTATCTGAAGTGCCCTACTGGCCAGAGAAATAGCAGTGGTTACACAAAAACCCGTGCTTCAGAGCAGCTTCTATGACAGCCTGCTGGGTTGAAATAATGGATGGTCTTCTGAGAAAACTATAATGGGACAATTTGTATAGTGACAGGCAAGTTTGTAACAACTGTCTGCGAGCGAATGCAAGTAGCATATTAATGGCAAACAACTGTACAATATCATAGAAAAATACAACCTAAGCATCCTAAATGATGGTAGTCAACCAGAATACACAGCCCAGATGGAAACCCCAGTCCCATCGATCTCGCAATCACAAACATTGACAAGATATTACTAGATGGGACCTACTAAACGATTGTGGCGACCATATACCAACATTAAAAAAACATCAGATCAGATAAGACAAGAGATAATAGAGAGGATGTCCATCTTTGACAGGAACCCCAACTTCAAACTCAAAACCACCAACGAACATGACCCAATCCAAATAGAAGAACTAGAGGCAGTACTGATAGGCAAACAAAACTCGGCACCAGGCATGGACCAAATAAAGTACTGAATGATCGACAAACTTTCCCAAAAACTCAAACTTACACTAATTGACATATACAATGATGTGCTAAAGGGTAACCGAATGCCAAAAGACTGGAAAGAATATCTCATTCTCCCCATATGTAAATCAGGAAAAAACCCAGAGGACCCGACAAACTATAGACCAATAATACCATCATCCTGTCTCCTTAAAATCTTGGACATAATTATAAAAAATAGAATAGAATGGCAGTTAGAAAATAAACGGGCCTTTACACCACTGCAAACAGGCTTTAGGAAAAAACTGGGGGTGAAAAACAACCTGGCATATTTGGTATTTTATGTCAACTTAGTCTTCAATGAAAATATGATGATGGGAGCATTCTTCTTATGCATCATGGAGTAAGCACATACCTCTTATATCCCTACGGAACTGGCTAATCTTATATATAAAATACTAGAAAACCGAAACATTTTCATAAGAAACACATACGGAAATTACCTAGGACCTAATATTGCAGCCAGAGGACTCCCACAGGGATCGCCCTTAAGTACAATACTCTTCAACATATACTTAAAGGGTATCTTTAGAATACTCCCAAGTGAAATACAAATAATGGGATATGCTGATGACATTGTAATATTTACAAAGGGCAAACATGTAGAAGAAATATCCCTAAAAATTAATAGGGCACTTAAAAACATTGCTGCATGGCTTGATACAATACACGTATCCTTATTACCCCAAAAATGTGAACCCATGCTTTTCTCCAAAGGACATATAAAAGACAACACCCCACAGATAAGAATAAATAATGTTTTCATGCCATTCAAACAACATGTAAAATACCTAGGAATGCATCTAGATAAATATTTAAACTGGAATAAACATATAGAAGAATGCACACTGAAAGCAGAAAAAGAAGTCAAAACGATTAAAGTTTTTTGCAGAGTTTGATCTGACTCTCAAACACTCCAAATGGCACTAAACGGTGTGGTAAAGTCCCACCTGGACTTTGGTTCATTCCTCTTCAAACCACTAAGCAAGCGGAACAATCAAACTTGACAAAATATTACATAAAGACCAAAGGGTGATCCTGAGATGCATGAAATCTACCCCAACAAATGCCATTATGGCTGAGGCAGAAGAAATGAACTTAGAATTTAGAAGAAGATGGTTAGGAACTAAATTCCTATCCAACATCATAACGGTAAATAACCACCCACTGCTACCCTTATTAAAAGCAATAAAAAAACATAAAGCTAAGAATGCCAACTATTGGAAGGGGGAAGATGTACCCCACTTAGTCCAAGCTTATAACTACTTTCAGCCACACTTAAAAAATATATACAAAACTGACACTTTGACTTGCTTCAAACCAAAAAGGAAATACCAAATAAAAAACCCTAACATAGTAAACCTCCAACTGAGCAAGAATACGTCGAACATAAAAAGTGAATTCCTGGAAAGCACAGAGAAATTTAAAGATTATACCCACATATACACGGATGGCTCAAGGAAAGATGGTAGAATGGGATATGGAGTCCACTACCCTCAAAACAAATACAACTTCTCATCAAGACTCCCTAACCAACCTCGACATATGATCGGCTGACATATGGTTGCTATCTATTATATAGGAATTATATACTCACTCAAAAAAAAATCAAAGACGTCCTAATATTGACCGATTCCCAAATTGCAATACAAAAACTTAATAGAAACTATATCAACCCTATTAATGACCACATAACCCTTACTACAAAACACTTACTAATAGACGCCAATGAAAACAATAGTAACATTAAAATAGCCTGGATTTCGGGTCACTCAGGAATCACAGGAGACGATACCGCAGACTAATTCATCAACATAGGCAGAACGTTAAACATAGCTAAGGACATACAGCTAGATAAAAATCATATAACAACTATTATTAAGGAAAATATTAAAAAAGAACATGCTCAATATTGTAAGTCAACACTTAACAAAAAAGGATCCTGGTATTCTAAAATCCAAGAAGAATTTCTCACTACAAAGTGGTAAAAAAAATTACCATACATAAATAGAAAACACATTACAACACTGGTTAGAATGAGAACTGGCCATTGTATGACAGCCAACCACCTATACAAAATAGGGGTAAAAGAATCGCCCAGCTGCGAATGTGGGCAAATATAAGACTTCAACCACATATTTATAGAATGTCCAATAAATCAGATACCCAATACAGATATATACCAGGAACTGCAAAAAAAGAGACATCCAACACCTATGAACATTGCTACTATACTCACAAATCCAACTTTACAGACACTAAAGTTAATTAACGACATCCTAGCCATCAACAAAATAAAGCTATGAGCTGATATGTCGTCACTTAGTTACTTTGCTGTATTTTTAGACTCTGCTAACCACCAAACAAGAGCATGCACATGCCTGGGCGGATATCGGAGTCTCACAAAATAATCAGACAAATACTATTTAGTTTTCAAATATTGTTTTCAGAAAGTACGGCCACAATGCTGACTCTATTCGTTCTGCGATGCCATGATTAACTAAATAATCATATAACCCATATTTTAATTACAGATATTTAAGAAATCACCAATATTACCTTATTCCCGTGTGTGATACATATCCCATAATTGTCAATCCTCTGTTGTGAATGTCTATTACTAACAGTCTACCCACCGTCAACAAGAAAGAAGAAACATACACAGAACCACACACAGCACTCAAAAAGAAACGCTTATAGTCACCTAAAGACCCACACAAGTACCAAAGAAAAGTATAATTTGGAACAAAAAAAGACGTCCAGGACATGATTCAGAGTCAGACCAAATCCTGGACGCTAAGAGAATTGGCTGGCAAATTATTCCAGTAAGAATGGAGCCAAAATCACTCAAGTGAAGTCAAGTCAAGAATGCAAGTAGCATGTAGGTTAGTCGAGCAAATGGTGCATCGAGTCCGGGCTCTCAGTCGATCCAGACAAAATAAAGCTTATACCGATTACAGGAATATAGCAAATTTGTAGCACCAATCCTGTACCAAAAGCCTCTGCCCCGGAATATTTTTATGTTTTAATATACACTTTGACCTTTTTACCCTTAATTATAAATTATCAATATTGCAAAATACCCTTTTTGACTCATTATTGTGCAAACCACTGAGAAATTTTAAACGAATATTTTTTCATTAGCATTAATACTAATATTTTTAATTTCAGAGAAAAATAAAAAATATTGCAACAAGCTGACAATAACTGATTAACTTTCTTACCTCTGTTACCACAGTCCCTAATTTGTATCCAAGTACTCGACAGATTTCACCTAAATTTGATAAACTGGATGCCCTTACTAGCTGATCTTCATCTCTGGTACCAACAAGAAAAGTGTTTAGCAAAACCGCTTTATATTTTGGAGCCATATCACCTGCAAAAGAATTTATATATGCAGCTGATGTCAAAATCTCATCATGGTTGTTAAATGACAGTGAAGTCAAAATTTAGTAATGAATTATCTGGTCAGTGAGATTAGGCAACAAGGGAATTTAAAGTAAACTACGGTCATGCCATAAACACAAAAATATGCTAGGCGTAATTCAACTTAAAACGATTAAATAATTAAAAATGTGCACTTAATATACTTCAATTCGATAAAATCAAAGACCGATAACAAGATTTGGAGCGTTATTCGCAATTTATGTCTGCTTGTTCCTCGGTTCCTGGACCGATAACTTTTAGAAATTCATGTTTTTTGACATTCGAAACGTTCTAGCTCAGTAACGGTACGTCTGGGAAGAAAAGAGCCCGAAGGCCTATCGCGTAGAGGTTAAATAGGGGCGTCGTTTGTTAAAAATAAAATTTCGGTGGAGTTTATAATAACTTAGCAGTAGCGTCTGATAAGAGATTTTTTTGATATCCCAATGATTCAAAATGCAGGTTGCTATGGTTCATTTTTCGAGGTAGGACAATTTTTTTTTTCGGATTTCCCGTCCAAAAATCTCGTTAACAGGCAACATCGGAGCGCGGGATACCGCTTAAAGAAATAAAAATGGGGTAAAAAATTGTGGTAACTTTACAGGCATTTTGCGGATTCAGCTCCACTCTCACCAAACTGAGACCGGGGTTCGATGGGGATTATAAAGAAGATTAGGACGTCTATCCCTCAAATACGTGGAGAGTGGTCGAAATTCAAAAAAACTAACAAAAAACAGTTTTAAGCGAATAGAGTAATGAGAGGCATGAATAGTTTACGTGACCCCAAAGTTACCACGAGGAATTGAAAAACCAAGTCGCCAAAATTACTCTCCGGTTTATACAGGGCGAACAATTTAGAAATAAAGCTGCAATGTCTTTCTATATGTTTCAATAGTGTTTTACGTTTGGTACTGTAGCATCTGAACGGTTGACTCTATGCGAATCAAAGAAATGTGTATGCATCTTCTAGAGACCATCATACAATTCAGTCCGATTCAGTTAAGGAAGAATTTTAAGACATTTTTGAAGTGTAGTGTACACATCATTTGTTTGTCCGGCTATAAGCCTTTGTAACGACATACTGGTAACTCCTGGGACAAAAACTACTAAGCAGATCAGAAGCTCGCTCTTTCTTCTACAAGACATGTAATAACATTTTTTTTTGTCGGAGGTACAGAAACTGGGGAAAATTGCGTTTCACAAAAAATTGCAGGTTTTAGTCGTTTTTTAAGGCAGGCCGTGATAGCAGTGGGGGCTCCTCCATTACGTCAAATTATCGATGACCCCCCAATAAATATTTCCAAACAGAAACAAATAAATAAAATAATACAAAATTTATATTTTTTCATTTTTTTTTATATTTGAAAATTCCCTCTATTATTCTAAGCGTATAAACTCGTTGACCGTTCTCTTAATTCCTCGACACACTATCCATGCCTCGCACCACGATAAACGGAGGCGAGATTTTTCCGAATGTTCCCGATCAAATTCGCATAGGGGTGCATAGGTAAGATACGACTTACGTTGGCAAAGTTTGGGTCAACAACCGCGCCGAGGAAACTTAAATATTTTTGTCAATTGATGTGTTTAATGTAGATCGTGTGATAGGTTGTGGTTACGATTGCGTATTTTTATAGAATTTATTTTGAAGATTTTACATTTTGTTTGTTGACTTTGTGGTTTAAATTATGTTTTAAAGAAAGGTAACCACAATGTTTTAGAATATTAAGACTTTATAATCCGTTTTCAATTATATTGGCGAGCTAAACTTTGAGAAACAACTCGAATTTAAAACCAGTAGTCGACCTTTGCCGAAATTTAAAATTCAGCAAACAGGTAAAGACAAAAACAAAGAAGTAAATAGTTATGTTCGTAGAAATATGAACGATTTATGTGACCCCCCTGAAAAGTTGACCACAAGCCGCCACTGCGTGATAGTTTTGACTGATAAACGTCAGAATAAACACTTTGACAAGACATCAAGTTTGTATGTAGCATAGATTACCATTGGTATTATATATATTATTGGTATGTATCTCCAGATATTGCAAATATCTTCTCGATTGCAAGAATTTTAAACAGAATTTTGTATATCATACATAATAAAGAGGAAAGACTAAATTTAATTATAGGGTCTGGTACGATTTAATACATCTCGATTTTTTTACCTTTTTTTGGTTTTGTTAAGAAGCTTACCTTAAATTTACTGAATTTAAGAAAAGAAAAGCGTGGATGAATACTTTCCATAAATAAGCAACAAACTTCATAAATTTCACTAATTTTCCAATTCCAGTGCTAAAACTGTCAATTATGAAGTTCTTGACAAAATATAGAAACAAAATTATATGCATTGTTGCCAAACTTTGATTTTCTTCAAATATGAAGGATGAGCATATTTCAAATACGATTTTAGCATGTACTTTTATGGCTTTAATGATGGTTTTATTGATGAACCTGGGCTAACCTAACGCTAATGGGACATATCCGCACTTTTATTAATTATAAGTCAAAAATACTAAAATTACTAACGAAAAAAAAACCTGAAATTTACTTTATTTTTTGTATATGAAATATATGTTTTGTTCACCATCCATACAAGGCAGTTTTTTTTTATTTTTTTCATCTTCAGGCAGCTCCTGAAGACTAAAAAAATAAAAAAATATTCAAAAAACGATGAAACAACTAACATTTTTGAATAGTTGTAGTTGGTGTTTTAAAACTATCGGATTGTGAATATAGAGAAAAATCCATTAAAAAAGCGAAACAAGCTTATATATATATATATATATATATATATATATATATATATATATATATATATATATATATATATATATATATATATATATATATATATATATATATATATATATATATATATATATATATATATATATATATATATATATATATATATATATATATATATATATATATATATATATATATATATATATATATATATATATATATATATATAAATTCTTCTTTATTTTGTTGGGTTAGAGTCCTTCTAAACGAAAATTAATACATTTGTTTTGAAAGTCACATATTACAAAATATTGACGTTTCATATAGAGTTCTTCTTTAAAGAAATTTTTAAGAATTAAAAATTGGTACGCTTAGAAAACAATAACTAAGTCTTACCTCTTAAAACTGAAAACTGATATAATATATATATATATATATATATATATATATATATATATATATATATATATATATATACAGTTGTGGTCATAGAAATAGAGCCAGTATATACTTTTCGTAAAGTTAAGCATTATAACTTTCTAAAAAAAATCGGTATGCCTCTAGGTATTTTATACTAGTTGTTGATAAAAACTAATTAAGATATACATAAAAACAGAAGTCATAAATAAGTACCTCAAAATCTGCAAGCTTTTAAAAAAATAAGTTGATATTTGCTTGGTCATTAAAATAGAGCCACGATGTAATCACTGCTAACTGATAAGTTGGCTTTGGAAATAATAACATTTATAAGTCAAAATCAGTAAATAATATTCCTTCAGGTTGTGGTTTGTGATGATTTTATCAGCGCAATTAATTGAGAAAAACAACATCTTATACTGACAGACAGATCATTCGTATTTCAAAAAACGACCCATTTAAGTCATCTACAGAAATTAGAACTGAACTGGAACTAAAAATAAGTTCAAGAACAATTCGAAGAAGGTTTCAGGAAAGTAACCTATACGGTAGAGCAGCAAGAAAAGTACCTCTGTTATCACCCAAAAATATTAAAGAACGTTTAAAGTTTGCCAAGATCATTTAAACTGGAATGATGAATTGGGAATCAAGAAATGGCGCAATATTCTATGGAGCAATGAAACGAAAATAAATTTAATAGGTTCCGATGGTAGGCGATATGTTAGAAGACCACCCAACCAGGAGTTATTACCAAAACACACCATTAAAACAGTTAAACATAGAGGGGGTAACCTAAAACTATGTGGAGCTTTTTCTTGGTATGGTGTAGGACCGATTTATTTGATCAAAGAAATTATTAACCAAAATGAGTATGTCCACATTCTTCAGGACATCATGTTGCCGTTTGCAGAGGATCATATGCCCTTAATATGGAAGTATCAACAGGATAATGATCCGAAGCACACGTCTATCGAAACAATTTCTTAGTGACAATAGTGTGGATTTATTGTCGTGGCCTTCCCAATCACCAGACCTCAATATTGAGAACTTAAGGACTTATCTCAAAAACGCTGTTGGCAAACAGCTAGACTAGTGTTTGACGCACAAAAAGACAATATTCATTACAATTCTCTTTAGCTTAACAACTAAAAACTTTAATTTTCTTAAAAATTCTTACAACGCCGGTCATTAAGAACGAAAAATAAGCAAGAACTTTGGGAGATAATTAAAGCAGAATGGGAAGCAATACCATTAGAATTGTGTCTAAGACTTTATTATTAGTTATTTAAAAATTGTTTACGTAGTATTTAATCAAATTATAATTGCTCAATATTATAAGATTAAATCTGTATCCCGGGTGACTCTATTATTGTGACCAGAAATTTTTGGTGTTTTTCTTTTTAATTTATTTGTTAAACATTCTGTTGATGCAATTTTTATGCTAGGTTTGTTATTAATGTTTCGCTTATTCATTACATGTTTATAATAAAAATTATATATACACATATATATTTGTTATTATATATATTATATATATATATATAATATATATATATATATATATATATATATATATATATATATATATATTCAATGGCCAATATATATATATATATATATATATATATATATATATATATATATATATATATATATATATATATATATATATATATATATATATATATATATATATATATATATATATATATATATATATATATATATATATATATATATATATATATATATATACATGCAGTTAAATAAAAAATATTTCTTCGACTATACAGGGTAGCCATAAGGGGATGAAACAGCTACCTCTAATATGAGTGTGAACTCTGAAGCTTTAATTTCAAGTCAAGTTGTTAACATTGACCCCAGTGCACCTTTTTGTTTAGTCCCGAAAAGAGGGATAATCTAGTTAGTAGGAAGAAACTATATCCATGAGTGTGACTGCAATTGGGAGAGTATTCGTTAAAATTAGATTTCATTTACACGACAGTGTAGAGTTAAATTCATTTGGGAAGATGAAAATGTAAAAAATATTGTTTTTAAAATGTATCTTAGAAAGCATCTACGAAGTAGCTTAAATGATATTATCGACCTAGAAGATTTTTCAAAATATGATTGTAACCAAAAAGTAAGGAAACAGCTAAAGTATTTTATGTAAAAGTTCTTCAAAATTTCTGTAGAAGAATTTAAATAATTAAAGCTCTAGGCCCCATATATATGAGCGTATCGCGCGTATAAGAAGCCCTTTGTCGAAAACTGGGAAGAGGGAGCAAATTTTGTAGGTCCTCCAATCATTAAATTCATAAAAAACTGAAGAGCAGGCTACGGCATTTATAATATAATAATAGTTACAATTTTTATACTTGCATCTTATAATAAGAAATCTAACTAGACCCTATCAACTAAAAAAACACACATTAGCTGAATCACCTTGTAAAGGGACAGTTATTTTTTTTAAGAAATAAATTTTAATAAAATCCAACTAGTGGAACTAAATCTATAAACATATATAATGAAAAAATCTCTCAATATTTTACGTGACATTTTTTTTAACTTTTGTATTCAAACATTGCAAGGTTTTAAGCATAAATGTAAAATGTAATTTAAATAAGTTATTTAAAAGTTGTAAAATAGAATCACCCTAAAAAAACTCGTGGTTGAAAAGGAACAATATGTCACGTCGGCAAACACACAAATGTCGGCTATAACTAATGCAAAAAGTTGTATGCGAATACCGCTAGACCGGTGTTTGACGCACAAAAAGACAATATTCATTACAATTCTCTTTAGCTTAACAACTAAAAACTTTAATTTTCTTAAAAATTCTTACAATGCCGGTCATTAAGATTTTTAGCCAGGGGCGGATTAGCAAATCAAAATTTTCTAATGGCCTCCTTCAGGTATTACAATGTATATATTACAGGAAATATCCGATTTCAGGACATATTAATTTGGCCTAGGAGGTAATAGAACTTTCTGATGTTCTTATTTTAAATTTTTAAATAATTTTGTTATTTATTTACAATTTTAAATAAAATTGAAGCTTAGATATATAGATTATATAAATACATTAAAAATGAATGACGTTCAATACTCGTTTAAATAGGGCGATATATAAAAGCGTTTTTTAACACTATCAAAAATCCACATATTTCTTTAGAATAAACAATAATAATAACTTAAAGAACTATAGGTACCTTAGTAACAAAACTATTTTTGTAACATTTCAAAAGCTATTTTTTTAATTAGCAATTTTGTAAAAATATGTACCCTACACACTTATAACAGATTATTTATTTCTTACATAAGCACGCATTGCAATCTAATGTAATTTTTAAAAATTGGTAAATTCGCCTTTACCCAGAATATCCCGCGTACTGATACTACATATACTGATAATACAGTTTATATATGCATATAATAATATTGGCCGTGATTCCGGCAACAGAGGTGTTACTCCTGCATTTCAGGGTCGGACTGAGCCAGAAAATGATTCCAGAGACTCCGGGGCCAAATCTGGATCTGGAGCCAAAAACACCAATATTCTGAATCTAACTTCTCGATAAAAAGAGTGAATATGCCTTTCGAACCGGATCTCTAAAATTATTTAATAATCATAAATACTGAAAACGCAATTTTGAAGAAGATTGATACAGATGAAATGACAAATAAACTGGCAAAAACTAGCAGGTTAGTTTCAGTTTAATAATAATTTTGTTTTTATTTTTAAAGATGTTTCAAATCCTTTTCATTTTACTGCAAATTGTTTCCGTGTGTTGCTGCTTTAAGTAAATACCTTTAGCAATAAGTACTATAACAAATAATATTTTTAATGGCGTTTAATTTTTAAACCACTTATAAAAAATAAAATTTGGTACACTCCAATATCAGACGACTATACTTTCTAGTATATGTTTCGTAATTAAAAATTTCAAGATAACGATTTGGAGAAAAAATAGGTGGAAAAAGTAGTCAAGTAGCACATCTTTTCAAAGATCTTTTCAGCATTAACTCATCCCTAAAATATGAGGATGTTAATACCACCCGTTTAAAAATGGCGGCTATTTGCAAATGTGAGTTAAATATATGGAGAGTAAAAATTCTTGAAAACTCATTTTTTTTCTCCAGTGATTCTTAATTAAAATGTTCTTATTACCAGGGGCGGATCTATAATGACGTTGATGGCGCTTAAGCGTCAGGCCCCCAACTAGGTTGGAGCCCCGCAGGCGCAGGTTGGAGCCTTAGGTCAACATCCATTTAACTAGTGTAATGATATTTGACCAACGTAATAGTTAAAGACATGTGTGTTTTACTGGATCCTAAACCCAAATAATACACCACTCTAACATAAAAACAAGGATCGCTAACGAAAACCATTTAGAAATTTAATATCTGGGAAATATCTGCGGACAAACGGAATACGGAAAGACTGATAATATGGGTTTCGTGCTGGATATAGAATCTACATATATGTCCTGAAGATGCAACAATAAAGTTGCGAAACGTTGACTGTTTACAAATAAATTTTTGTTTTTTTTTTCTCAATCATAACCCCAAATAATACATAACAACAAGAGGATTGTTAACGAAAACCATTTAGAAACTTAATATCTGGGAAATATATACGGAACAACGGAGTAAAAGTACTGATAATATGGCTTTCATGTAGGATATGATATCTATATGTGTCCTGAGGATGCAAAAGTTAAGTTGTGATACGTCGAAAATTTAAAAAAATACTTGATTTTTTTTTACTGGATCTTAACCCCAAATAATACACCACTCTAACAATTTTTTTTAACATTGTTCCGTCATATTGGATTTTTACCAAAATATTATCAGGCCATGCATCCCCATATGACCCTTAATTTTTGGTCAAAATTGGAAGTCAATCGGGTATGTAATATTTAAGCTATGTCGCAAACACACAGACCGACGGAATTTTTTGTTTTTTGGCAAACAAAACGTAAAGATGTAAATCCTGAGAGGGCGATTTTCTTCACGATTACGAAAATTTTATTTGGTCGCAATTTTGTTCCACCATCTTGAATTAGTAACACATTTTTACTAGTTGAGCCCTATAACACAATTAGTTATGGCACACAATTTGAAATCAATCCATTAAGTAGTTTTTTCAGGCTAAATTTTTAAATATTTTATTATACCGCCATCTTGGATTGAAAATTTTCCAACATAATACTTGATGTTATGCAAAATTTGAAATAAATTGGATAAGCAGTTCTTCATAATAATTTCTTTAACAATTCACTAGGCCGCCATATTGTTTCGCAATTTTGGATTTTTATCAAAAAATTAGCAGGCCATACCCATATGACCCCTAATTTTTTAAAAAAATTTCAAGTTTTAGTCTTTCAAGCTATGCTGCGAACTGACAGACAGACATACCGACAGACGGACCGACGGCATTGATAAAACATATTTTTTTGGCATCTAGGAAAAACATGTTTACATACTTTTTATTTAGCCGCCATTTTGTTCGGCCACCTTAACTTAGTCAGAATTTTACTAGTTGATCCCTATACCACAATTAGTTATGACAGTTTTTCAGGCTGAATTTTTAAATAATTTATTACGCCGCCATCTTGGATTCATACCAAAATGTTGCCACTTGATTTCAACATAATACTTGATGTTTTTGCAAAATTTGAGATAAATTGGATGAGTCGTTTTTTAATAATTTTTTTAACACTTCACTAAGCCGCCATATCGAATTTTTACTAAAATGTTACCAGGTCATTCCCATATGACCCTGAATTTTTGACCAAAATTTTATGTCAATTGGATAAATAGTTTTTTAGCTACGCCGCGAATTGACAGACAGACATACAGACAGACCGACGGAATTGAGAAAACATGTTTTTCGTCATCTAGGGACCCTGAAACGTGAAGATCTGAAAAAATCTCGGAGAGTGATTTTTTTCACGATTACAATACCTACTTCCCTCATATAAGAGAAATACAAGCAGAGCCGCATAAACCCATAATCGTCGACAAAAGTTGCAACTTGTCTTTCAATAAAAAAATCGTATCGTATAATCGATTTAAAATGTTTAAATGATTAAATAAAAGCACGGGCAATGTCGTTTCAAGGTCCGATCGGTCTAGCAGTTATAATTCCGAAGTTATTAGTGGATAAGTGCAGGAAATAGGTTATAACTAAGAAATAAAAAAGTTTGGTTCAAAATATTACTTGCTGTATACAAATAAACTTGAAAGGCGAAGAGCGACATTTGAAGATATTTGAATGTAGATTACGACCAAAAAGTCACGATTCCACGTTTAGTCTTATGGGGAACTGCACGCAGTAATATAGATCATTTGCAAGCCTTCCGCCGCTGCAATATTATGTTAAAACTATAAGAGATTTGTATTAGCTTCAATATGATTTTAATAGGGAAATATGTATAGTTGGGCGCTAAATGCGAATTTTTATGAAAAAATCAAATCTAGAGTTATAAAATAAAAGTAGATTTGTCGATTTTCGACCATTTTTTTGCCACTTTTTGACGCACATGCCTTCGCATATATTTTTTTTCCACAAAATGGCTCTTTACCGCCTTACATTGATCCTTTGTCTACGTAACTGCAAAATTTGAAATGGTAAATCGTACTCATGTCTTTGTATTTCTGCAGCGCGTGAACCCTTTTGAACCCATTTTTAACCGAAATGTAATTTAAATTATCTATACATAACCCATTTTTTGAGGTTGGACATACAGGAAGTTTTTTTTAATGCATAGGTACCTTTTCATCTTACTTTCAACTCGACTAGACCCTGTCGCTGGTTTTTCACTTTTTGCGTGCAGTTCTCCCTTATAGGAAAACGAAATTAATGAATTACCGAAATGTTTGGCAACACATTTTTTTTCGACTTTTCGAACGATATATTATACAAAAGATTTTAGAAACAGAGGCTAGTTTAGAATAAAATTATAGTCTCCTCTGAACTCCCCATCGAAGGGTTTTTTAGGCCTCTAGGACGTACCGTTAAACGTTTGAAGTGAACCTCCTTTAATTTTTTTTCCACCTATTGCACCCAAAAAAAAATAGTCCGATAGACTTAATTCATATGAAATTTGGTAGACACAGCGCAATCCGTTCTGTCGTTTTCGAAAATAATTTTTTCACATATTTTTGAGTATTTCGTCACACAGAACACATTGTTGAAAAAACCTACCATAAACAGCTGCGCGGTAAATTCAGCATGTACGTCGCAACATTTAGCACTACCAGAACTAATGTTAGAACAAAAATAAGCCAAACGTGACGAAGAGGCAGCAATGCATGTGCTTGTTTCATACATGCATCTGCAGATTGAAGAAATTTAACAAATGTGTAAATAGTTAAACATCATTTTCATGTTTAATGTAAAAATATATATTAATATATCCCCCAAGGGTAACAGTGGGTTCCAATCATTTAGATGTGAAATATAAGAAAAATTATATCATTGCTCCCTACAACAGACGAAAAGATACTGAAAAATCCTGACTCATTTTAATAATTCAATAACTTTTAAAAAAATTAACCCTTGCACAGCTTGTATACAAAATTTGAATAGCTTGTTTGTTTGACCTTTCATTTGTTTTATTTAATTTTCTTAAATTGTTATGTACTTTTTGTTTAAGTTTTAAGATTTTTTAGTAAATAAATTTATATTATAACTTATAAAGCACATTGTAGGATACTTATTTATATTTGAATATGCTTTATATTCGTATCTCGAAATCCATATCAATTTTGCTTCTAATTTTCTTATAAATATTAAATAAAAGTATCAGTAAATATTGATAATTACGAAAATAAATAATAAGAATACAATTTTTATTGCACACACTGTATATCAGGTATACACTACTATAAAAAAGAGTGCAATACTAATCGTAATTAACTTTATACAGTTATATCATCTCATTTTTATTGCTTTTCCAGAATTTCAATATGTAAATTAAGAATGCCATTAAAAAGTAGACTAAAGTGGGTTAGTCCGATTTAGCATTCGGGTGAATTCGCACTGTAGGGTCGAACTCGGCAGTCCGATATTGGTCAATATTTTCCTCACGGTCATGTATCGCACGGCGTAAAAAAGTACCCAAACGCCGTATTCCCGTCGGTGGAGTTCCGAGCGTTGTTGATAGTGTGCGTTTTCGGTGGAAAAATTCGCCGCTAAGCACGGGGTGAGGGTGTTGTAAATTGTATTTTTTTCTTGGAATTTGAAAACTGTAAAAGAAACTGTTGCATACAAGAAAATACTAAAAATAAAAAAAAACAAATGAATTCTTTTTTCTGATATGCTCTATTATTAGTAAACCCATGGCAATTTCGTTACAAAATATTGTTTTTTTTTTAAACAATGGCGTTTTAGGGTTTTTATGGGAGTGAAAGCGGACAGCATTATTAAGCAATATAAAAAGAAATTCGGCATTCATTTTAAGAATTACAATAAAGTAAACATCGCGTTAGGGCACTAGATGTTATTAGACAAGGCCGAAAAAGTTTGAGACAGGCGGCTGAATATTATATAATCCCAAAATCCACCCTACACGAAAATAAAAACGAAGAAACATGACGGACAATGCGAAATTTCACAAGATGAAGAAAAACTGTTGTCCCAAGGGATTATAAAACCCAGCAAGTGGGGTCTTCCTTTTACCAGGCAGGATATGAGACTCCTAGTAAAAAACTATTTAAACAGAAAAGGAGAAAAAATTAGCAAATTTAGACAATTACTCAGAAATTGACTGGTTTTATAAATTTATTCGTCGGAATAAAATTTTATCGGAACAATTTGCTCAAAATATTAAACGCTCAAGAGCAAACATAACAAAATAAATAATAAAAAGCAATTTCGTAAATCTGGGCCTAATAATATAATAAACTATGGTGAAAGCAACGTTTCATATGATCCCAGGAGAGTAAAGGTATATTGTATAAACGAGGATCTAAGAGAGTAAAGAAGATCGTAGATTCAAGAAAGTCAAGCACATGAATTATGATGGGTCTGGGGTACATTTACACCTTATGTCTAAAAGTCTGTTCTACTCCTAACTTGGGTAGAAGGAATTCTCCTACCCTATTATAAGAAGCTTCCAGCAAGGAAAGTCTTGATATGGGGACAACTTGGCAGCTCAGAATTCGATGCACGTTTTACGGTGTTGCAAGCAAAATGACATTACTTTTGTGTTACTGCCACCGAATGGAACACATTTGCTTCAACCCTTATAGACGTGTCGTCGGACATTTTAAAAAAGTTTGGCGTTCTGTGCTTGCTGATTGGATACTGAAAAATAAAGACTGCATTGTTATATAGGAGTTCCCTGCGCTTTAAAAAAAAGCCGAAGAAGGCATCGAAAATATAGAAACGAAGTCTGGCTTCCGTCCGTGCATGCGGAATTGTTCCGCTATCACCCAATACTGTCCTCAACAAAATACCCAGTGCCCAGAGAAACGAAGGCGAAACTGAACAACATTGGACTGACATCTTAAAGGAGTTCCTTCATGAAAGTAGACTAAGTGTGACTCAAGACATCACCAAGAAGAGACCGCAAAAAATGGCAAGTGGCTGCTGGCTAAGGCATTTTCTCAAGGAATATGGATATGGAAACAACTGAGTGTGAGGAAGAGATAGCCCTAGAAGATACAAGTGAAGGTGATGAAGGACTCGAAAAAGTAAGTGACGATATTTGACATTTAGTTATATAAGTTTACATATTTGTATTTTGTTTTGTGAATTTACATATGTTTAAAGAATAAAATATTTAATTTACATGCTATTTTGTTTTTTTCACCCAATATTTATTAAATTTTGTTATAAAAAATACATATTTTAATTTTTCTCGTCCCATCATGCCCCTTTCTAGGAGCTAAAGCCATTTTTAAAGCTTAATAAAGGGTCGTCCGCCTATACCCGACACATAGGTGTGAAGGCGGACACCCTTAACCGAAAAAAAGGGGGGGATGAAAATTTCATTAGTTTTATTATAAAATTCGATAAAGGAGACATACATGGAATATGTGTATTATGTTATGAATAGTACTGATTTCTAAAATATATGCTTAAGTATTCAGCCAAAAAAATGACGTAGATATCATCATTTTAAATCTTTTACTGCCTATTGAAATTAGATTGGCCATGTACCTGTCGAAAGTCACTTTCACATTAAAATTTGCGAAAGATTGATGGTTGAAATTGTGCAGGTCTTTATCTTGTTAAGGGTATCCCTGAAAGAAAAGTGAAATAATAATATTTGTATTATTAATAAATTATTTATAAGAGGGCTAATTTCTTTCCGGTAAGCAATGTATTCATTTTTTATTATTTAGACCAGCTAATTCCTATTCCTCAACATTTCTTCTTCGTTCTTTTTCTTCTTACCTTGGCTTCAGTATCCCAGCTACTTGTACCGAGTTGATAATTTGTTCTACAAAACTGAGCTATATCCTGCCTTGCAGCATTTCTATTTATTCCAACTGTAACTGCTTCTATACCGAATATCAAAATATATATATGCTCTGGAGTTAGCTGTGCTAAAGTCGGCCTGAAATGTTCATCGAAAAGACGTAGCATATAGTCTCTAACGAGATCTCTATTAAGCGACAAGTTTTAAATTTATTTGAAAGATATGAATATTGCCAAAATCTATTTAATTAAGCCTACTACCATTTTACACTTAAAACAATGTTCCATGGATATTTTTATAAAGACAACTTAAATACATGCTTCGTAGTCTTTTCACGAATTGTAGGGCATCATATGATCGCATAGACTTATGAGAAAGTTGGCGCTTTTTGCAATACAATTTTTATATACCGCGACCCCAAATTTCGGAGTTTATTTAATAAATTTTAAATACATTAAAAATAAAATTAAAATAATGTTTTAACCAAAGTTGTATCTACCGTTAAGTGTAAAAACATACGTTTTCTATAACAGCTATGAAAGTAAAACACTATGTTATGTATAAAGTGCTTAAAGGCAATATAATTATATAATCTGAATTTTTAAATTTTGATCTGCTTGATTCTGGTGCCTGAAGAACTCCATTAAAGCTTTTCACACCTTAAAATTACAAGATATCTCTTGAGTATATCGAAAAAATGTTATATCGGTTGTGGATCAATCCGATACTCGCTAATAACTTTAATCTACTAAATATACCCATTAACCACTAATAGTGCAATAAAAGTGAAGAACACATATAATTTGATGTCATAAAATGACCAATTCTTCGCTAAGTTGCTATAAAGCTTGGAAAATATAATACAAGTGCAAGGATGTTTGGAATACTAAATATATCTAATTTTATTGTACAAAGCTTAATATGACACCCCGTCATAATAAATATATTAAGTTTTAAAATGTTACAGGGAAATTATATATTGCAACTAGTATTCTTATCAAGATTAAGATTTTATCTTCAGTACAAAATAACTTCGAAATTATGCCTACAATTGGAGTAATATTTTACAAAAAAATACTTGTATTTAAGTGCGGGTTACTCAACTACCAGCTTGGAAAAAGTAGTTGTATATAACTATTAACTACTTGAGTGCAACGTATGTTAACTACTTAACAATTAAACTACCATTACCAAAAACTAGTTAACATACTAACCATTTGGTAGTTTGTATGTTCCTGTTGCACATAAATCATGATATTTGCAGTGCGACAGGATGATGTAGAACAACGATAGAAACCTAATTATTCTAGCGAACGAGTCGGATCACGACCGACTCCATGAAGAACAATCTGGAAAAAGCACGGTGGATTTATAACGTAGGTCCATAGACTGTTTCTCGCGTCGATGTGTTTATGTACTTTTTATGGGCAAAATCGAAATTTTAATATATAAACTGTTTTTAATTGTTCTGTCTTTTTTGCACATTAAATATAGGTAGTGAAAAAACGTACATATTTATTTAATATAAAAAGCATAATTTTTTCTTATGATACCTTACCTACGTAATACTAAGTCTGCACTAGGTACACCTGGGATAAGTTTAAAACAGATCGAGGTGTAAACCCGGCATTCTCCACACGCTAAGTTATCCCACCGCAACCCAGCTGTCATATGTTTATTTAAAAAAATCTGATTTACTAGTTCAGAATATATAAACATTTCTAGTTCATAATATATAAAAATTTTAAAAATATATATAAATCATAATAACTATTACCTCGAATATAACACTTATACATAAACAAGCTAACTTAATTACTGGATAGGGTATTAAGTTACAATCAGTATTATTCAGTTACTGTTAGAGTATTTAGTCAAAATCGGTATTATTCCTTCACTGATAGAGTATTAAGTTAACAATCTATATTATCTCTCTAGTCAATTACTTAAAAGTATTAAAAAATAAGATGAAGATGGAAATAAAGAACCAATTCTTTCCTTGTTCTGTGATTCATTTTTTTTGGGTCGCAGTTTGGTTCCTTTTTCTTTTTAGATAATTGGAAAATATTGAACGAATCATAGTAAGAATACGTTTATTTTTTCTGCCACAAACACAAAGCGAATAAAATTGTTTTAAAGAATTATATGGTTAATACTCGATAGAGTAAGATCACAGATAATCGGTTTCTGATTACAAATTTTCTGAAAATTATATTCAGTGGGGGAGCCATTTATACTTTTTTGAAAAACCGCACACATGTGAAATAGTACAAACTTCACAATATCTGCAGGAATACTTATCAGCTCGCTGAAGATAATCAAAGTATTCATTATTTACCTATCTACTTTCAACAACTAACTGTGTAGACTCGCCTGTTTCACAAAAACACAAAAAAATTTTCGTTATTAGTGTTTTGGGACAAAACCCAGTCCAAAATCTGTTTCAGTAAGTTAAGTTTTTTGATTTCAGAAAAAATAAATCTATGTCCTGATGTATTCCTAAATATGTGCTTCACTCTAATTTTTTTCGGCATTAATAACCTCACCAAAGCTAATATTATAATTCCACCCCACTAAAATTCTGTATTAACCAAACCGCTCTTCTAATTTTTCATTTGTAAATTTACTTGGGAGTATAGATATACGATACTGATTTTTTTTTAATAATCAATTATTTCCAGCAACATTCCGTCGAAGTGCATTATAAGTATCATTTGTTAACCGACCATTGTTATTAAGGTTATGTCAGGTATCTAACCAAAAAATATTTTTTTAAGAAGTCGATTCTAAAATCGTCGGGCCCTATAATTGGTTTATAACATTCATTTCTCTAAATAATTTTATTAATAACACTCGTATTATTAACTATATCCCCCAATTCCTAATAATTGTCTGCAAAATTAACATTTTGTCTCTCGAGATTGTTTGGAAAAAGGGTTTTATGATTAAATTTAAAAGCTTCCTAATAACGCGATCTTTTTCTTTGACATATAGACTTTTAATTATCATCATATTCTGGCTTAAATCGTAAAAAGGATGCAAAAATGTATTTTCAAAGTTTTTTAAATTATGCCAATTATTTATTTTATTTTTAAATAAATAAACAAACCATAAATTTTCATTTTGCATTCAAGAAAATCTGAATTTGGAAAAGATTCTATGATTATCTGTTATAATGTCTAAAACCACAAAGCCACATTTCTGAGCTAAACTTATGACATTTCTTGTTACTGGTATCATTTCATTACCTTTAATATTATGCACCGGTAGTATTTTAACAATCTTAGAAAAGTTTCCAGTTAGAAACTCAAGACATGTACGAAAATTTATTTAAATCTTTTTAAAAGGTGTTTTTTTTATTTATAATAATGATTTGACTAGGTATTTTTAAAATTGTCACAAGATTATAGTACGTTCTTACTCTTTATAACAAAAAACGCTAAACAACGAAACGTTTATTTCAAAAACATTAAATATCATAAACAAAATATAAAGAACATAAGCATTTTTTTACAAAAAAACCTCAACTGAGCCTGATTCCAAACTAAATAAACTATTTTCGAAAACTGCATCTAAACAGAAATGAAAGAAAAACATGCAATTTCATATTTGACTAACCAATCAGCATCGAAAAGTAAAAAACAATAAATGGAATTATATTAAACCTTAATACACTTTATTAAACATGCAATAAACAATGAAATCTTGATTTTATAACCAATATAAACGTAGCTATAATAAAAAAAATCGGTAAATATAATTTACCCTGAACTACCCTCGTTATGAATCTTTCCTTTCATTGGGAATAGTGAAATAAGACTCAACTGAATTCCGCACATACCGCACAGTTAAAGACATATACTGTCTTTTCCAACTCTCTTATTGGGCGCCATTTCGCTCCACCATATTGGATTCGTACCAACATTTTACCAGATTCTACTTATAACACACTTGATTTTTGGGCAGAATTTAAAATAAATTGAATAAGCAGTTTTTACAGTGATTTTTAAAAGTTTTATTAGACTATTTTCTTCCGTCACGTTGAATTCGCTCCAAAATTTTACAACTTTATCCCTATATCCAGGGCCGGTCCTGGCAGGTATGCAGCGAACGCACCCCACGCAGGCGGCAAAAGTTAGAGGCGCCAAATTCGTTAGACGGAAAAACTCCCGCGAAGTGTATAACGATTTTCCAAGTATTTTTTATTTTATTTGCAATGTAAAGAATCCCTATCAACACGGCGACGCCAGATAATGAATATTTTAATCAAACCATTTTTGAGTGGTATCAGCCAGTTGAGCGGCGACGACGACGGTTGCTTTAGATGTGTTAATTTATTAGCGATAAGCAAGATACAAGAAAAGCGCTATAAGAGAAGGAAAACCTTGAATCAAGTACCCGAGCATTTGAAAAAGTTTAGATTATCTGATAAATGATGACTCAAGAGATATAACTACTAAACTTTTTAAAAAAATTAATCATTTGTTCTGTTTTAATTTTGCAGGATTAATGCGTCAAAAAAAACCAAGCTTCAATTTTCTTATGAAAGCACTGATGAAACTGTTTTCGTGTCCTAAGCAACAATTTAAAATAAATTTCTATTTTCAAATCCTGGACACAACCATTCAATCTTTACAAAGGCGATTTTAGGGTATAAATAAATGATACGATTTATATGGATTTTTATGCAACTTTCATAACTTATACTCAGAAGTAATAAGGCAATCATGCATGGATCTGGATATAGCTTTGCGAAATGATGATAATACATGCAAAGATATTGAAGGAATTAATTTATATAACGAAATTATGTCTTACATAATTATAAACCCCAATTCTAATACAGCTGCTGACTCACCTCTAGACATTTTGAATAGCATTACAAAGAATAACCAAAGTGCTTTCTTTCCAAACCTATTTATTGCCCTTAGAATATTTTCAACCTTACCTATATCAGTAAATAAAAATTATAAAAAATTATCAAAGAACATCCATGAGCCAAGAACCGTTGTCAGATTTTGCCATAATATCGATTAATAATCAAATTTGTGAAGCCACCGATCACAACGAAATGATCAACGAGTTTGCTTCTCTGAAAACCAGACGTGTGTTTTTACAGTTTTTCTGTTGTTTTTTCGTAATGTTGCTTTTAATTTTTATACATGTAACATTTGATATGTATATGCATGTACATATTATATTTTTTTAAATAGGAGTTTTCGTTATTTGCACAGCCCCTTTTTATTTTATACGAATAAAATACATGTTGTTTTGAGTACATACTGTATATTTTTTACATCTTAAAATTAAACGAAGGCGCTGGACCCCCCAGGACCGGCCCTGCCTATATCAAGTCGTCAACTGAATGAGGTTTTTTTACCTTGCTATTTTAAACATTTTATTTAGCCGCCATACCACACTTTTATTAGTTTATCTCTATATTATATTAATTGTGGTACTAAATTTTAAATGAATCTAATAAGTAGTTTTTTCAGGTTTATTTTTTTTAAATAACGTATTTATTAGGGTGCCATTTTGATTTGTCACCTTGTATTAGTACCAAAATGTTACCAGTTCAGTCCTTCACTTGATTTTTCTGCAAAATTTGAGGTAAATTGGATAATAGAATTCGTTTTTAGTCAAGTAGTAGTTTTTCAGATATGCCGCCAACTGACAGACACACAGTCAGACCGACAAACAGTCCATTGAAATTAAGAAAACCTGTTTTTTGCATCTAGGGACCCAAACTAAAAGGTTATGATTTGTAAAAACCTGGAAGGGTGTGTGATTACAAACATTTTCTTCGAATGCGATTTTGTTCCGTCATCTTGAATTCCTACCAAATTAATCTCTATATGACACTTAATTCTTGCGCTAATTTGCAATCAATCTAGTAAGTAATTTTTTCAGGATGATTAAAATTTTATTTTGGTCAGCCTGATATTTTCGAATATATTATTAAGCCACCATTTTGTTTCACCATCTTCCATTCGTACCAAAATTTTACCAATTCATTTCTATGTAACACTTGATTTTTGTACAAAATTTGAAGTAAATTATAAGTAGTTTTTAAGGAATAATGTTTTTGAGCTATGCCGCGCACCGAGAGACCGACGGAAATGAGATACATATTTTTCAGCATCTAGGGACCCTAAAACGCAAAAATTTCCTGATATTTTCACGATTACAATAGTTCTTTTTTACGAGGGAAGTAAACAGTCAATATCATCAATTGACTAGAAAATAATAACGAACCAAGGGCGGTTCATTGGGAACTCCAAAGCGCAGTTATCTAAGGCTCGAGAGAGTAAGTAATGTGTTTATTACATTCACGTATAGTTAGTAAAATTATTACCCCATCGGAACATAGTTATTCTTTATCTTAACGAAACACGGTGAAAAAAAATACTACGAAAAGTTAATGTATGTTATCCCCGACCAATACGTCACGTATACCTGACCAATACATCGGATATTATTGGTAGTTTAATATAGTCCATTTGTTTTCAACTCAGAGTGAAACGAAAAAAAAAAACAATTTCTTCCTTTTTAAATTTCCGACAAAACTGCTCTAGTTTCACATAATCTATAAAACAACAAAAACCAGCAAGAATTGTGGAATTGATTATATTTTTTTTAATGTAAGTTTTTTATATTCTATAAAATTACACTAAAAAATATTTTTTAAGTAAGAAATTGTATTTAATTTATTAAGTAAAAAAAAATAAAAATTTGTACTAAATTTGGTTTGCAATATTTTAAATATTTATTTTTATAATATAATATAGAGAAAAAAGCGATTATACTATAAACGAAAGCCAAATAGTTACAAAAGTTTATTTTTAAACAAAAAAAAAAGAATTATAAGTAATATAATTTTATTTTTTAGTGAATCAAATTTTATTTCATATTTAAACAACTACAATAATAATACCTTTTATTGAAAAATAAAATAGAGTTTATTTTATTTAAAAATAAGCTTTTCAAACTAGTTGACTCTCTTTTTAATATAATCCCGTTTTTCTCTACATTTGTTTATAAAAATAAATATTTAAAACCCAAAAAACCAAATTTTGTTAAAATTTTTTCTTTAAAATATATTTTTAGTGCCATTGAGAATAAAAAAAACTACATTTTAGAAAACAAGATATTTAACGGGTTTGCACAAAAACTACAGACGATTCAATTTTCAAATCGAATTGCAGTTTTTAACCATTATGTTATCAGTGACCACCAAAATACATTTTCAAAAGTTTTTATGAAAATGGATTAAAGACAAGTAAAATTAAGAACAAAATTCTTTGTGTCATATAGTTTTTGCTGTGTTGTAGGTTATATATTAGACATAAACGTCTGAGACCAGAGCAATGCGTAGGATTTTTTTTTTGGCCCAATCGGGTCAATAGCAACCGCTATACTTCTCTCTTGTGCAATGCAAAATGATTCACTTCCTTTGTGATCACACCAAAAGAAAGCACGAGGGGAGGAGCAGTTCCTTTCTCATAAAACTTTTTGGTAGAGACTCCTCTATAAATATAGTAAAATAATTCGAAAACAAAGGCAAGGGTCCATTTAAATCTATCAACAACACAATTTTCTAAGAATACAAAATATGATTTGAAAGACTTATTATAAGCTTCCCACACAGATTATAAGAAAAAATATGTCTCAATGGGTTGCTTTCGTTAAAACCAGAATTGAAACTTTATGCTCAAAAGATAACTGTAAGTTTATAGAATACTACATACCCAGATTTCCTATTCTGTTCCGTCGGCAAGCACGCGGATAACTAAAATCGAATTGAAATTTAAATGAAAAATAATCGAAACTATTTATCGGAACTGAGGTTAAAAAAACGTGTACTTTTTGGATTCCTACAAAACAGAGAAACAAAAAAAATATGTTTCAGTCGGTACTTGGGTATTCAGCAATGACAGAAGACTATACTATTTTTTTTGTAATATTGTATATAATTTTTTTGTATCTGGGTGGGTATCACAAGTTTGATTTAATATAGAGAGTTCGATACCAGTTTAAACTACAGCAGATTTCTGAGACCCACTTTTGTTATATTCCGTATCTGAGGCTCTAAATGGTTTCATCAAACACGCGTCTATTTTCAATATTTAGAGCTTCTAACGCTAGTTTAGCATTTCGTCGTTTTCACAATATTCTATCGACTTTTGGTTTTTAGATAATTGTTTAATACCTTAATTTAAATAAAATAAAATCAAAACGAGTATCAACTTCATTTATTCATATAGAGCTAATTAAGTAGAGCTCGTATCCGTAATGCCATCGCGTAATTGCAAATCTGCCTGTCTGTATGCAATTTAAAAACATGCACTAAAATGCTTTTTATATGCTAAGAACATAATTGGCAGAAACAAATGTATGTATGACAATTTATCCTTTTGATAAAGTTACCAGGACTTGGCTAATAACGGCCTTAAGTGATATTTTCATTGTAAAGCATCCGAAACCTCCAATTCATAGTAAAAAAAACGTGTAAAATGACATAAAATATTAACCTGATTTGTTATCAAAACTGTGGCAAATAGGTTGAGTATATGATAACCTGATCTGATAATTCACCTACGTTTAGTAACTAGATTCTAGATTCCTGTTTAATTCCGGTAGAGTAATATTTATTCTATTACATATGCTTGTATATATGTATGTATGTATCACTATTTGTTGCCGCCTACATACTAAACGCCTGGGCATTTTTATTAATAAGGGATTAATAAGGGATTATATTATATATATATATATATATATATATATATATATATATATATATATATATATATATATATATATATATATATATATATATATATATATATATATATATATATATATATATATATATATATATATATATATATATATATATATATATATATATATATATATATATATATATATATATATATATATATATATATATATATATATATATATATATAAATATATATATAAATATATATATATATATATATAATATATATATATATATATATATATATATATATATATATATATAATATATATATAAATATATATATAAATATATATATATATATATATATATATATATATATATATATATATATATATATATATATATATATATATATATATATATATATATATATATATAAACCAGTGGTGTCCCATCGTTCTTTAAATAATATGGCACTCCTTTTTGACTATACACACTTCAGATAATTAAAAAAATATAACTATGCTTAATGAACCTTTATCTATATTTGCCTGTTTGTTTTCGTATACCGCACTTCTATATCTCTTTTGTGTTGCAAAAACGGCGAACTTTAGAATTTTAAAATGATTTAATTTTGATTTTTCTTGACCGATTTACCTATAAATATATTTCTTCTTGAGTTCTGTTATTAACGGTTCCCGGGCTACTACCTACGCCCACTATTATTGGACCACCCAGTATAGTGATACACGATTTACAAGTCCAGATTTTACAAGGGTAGCCAGCATCAGATCCAGTGAACGAGATTTATCAAAATTTTAATTTATGCAGTTCAACTTTGGGCTACTCGGGTATGCCAAAAGTGGCCGTCTGTCTCCGTTTGTCATATTACTTTATACAGGGGCCGTCATTGTGAAGTACTATACAGGGCATTTCCTAACTGCGTGGTGATCTTAAAGGGGGGTGTTTTTATGTGCTAAAAGTCTTAACTTTTGAGATACAAGATGGTAAAGTTTAAAAAGAAAACCTTTTTTTTTCATCCCAATTCTGATGCTATTGTAGATAACTGCATGAAATTTGATACACGTCTTCTATGAATTAAGGAGCATACGGATTTACCCAGGTTAATTACATATGCACGCCACTGGTAGAAATTTCAAAAATTGATTGGTAATAGAAAATGTCCTTTTATGCATAAAAGACGTGTATCAAATTTCACACAGTTATTTATCTATAATTTTTTTTTTTTTAGTTTTTTTAAAACCCTGTATCTCCAAAGTTAAGACTTTTAGGTTCATATTAAACTTTTTTCTTAAAAAGATCCATGAATCACCCCCCTTTAACATTAGCACGCAATTAGGAAACGCCCTGTATAGTACTTCACAATGACGCCCCCTATACAAAGTAATATAACAGACGGGGACAAACGGTTACTTTTGGCATACCCGAATAGCCCAAAGTCGAACTGCATAAATTTAAATTTTGATAAATCTTGTTTACTGGAATCAGTGCTGGCTCCCCTACTGTAACTATATTGATGTGTTAATTTTGGAAAAATATGAGTTCTGTAGTTTTTCAAATATTAATTGCAATATTAGATATTTTTTGACACCCGGGATTGAACAGAAAATTAATTATTTTGAAGCAGTTTATTGACAGCTACTTTATGAACAATTTCACAAAATATATGAAAAAAAACAAAGCCATTTTTGAGGTTGACGGCTGTGATTCTAATGGTTTGATTCCTTCTAAATCGTTGTCTTCCTCTGAAAATGATGAGGTTTCGTCGGCACTACTTGAAGATTCCAGTGTGATAACTAAATAATCAATAACCGTTTCAATTTTGCCATCTACTTCCCAGTATTTATCTTCATTAGAACGAACATGTTTAACATACGATTTTCCATTTTCAGCCGATATTGAGTCAATCGCTTCTAATGTTATTTTATTTAAATCTTTAATTGAAAGTTCACCGGTGTTGCGCTCTCGAATATATTTTTTTACTCCTGCCCATGCAAGTTCAATAAGGTTGAGGTCTCAATAGGGTTGAGGTCGCACATGTATGGAGGCAGCCTTAAAGGTTTATTACCGAGGTTACGTAAAAGACCGTCAATTTTATATTTTTTTTCTCTAGGCTTATTAGCTGATATTACTTCATATAATTGATATTTTCTCCATGTTGGATCACATACAAGATTGTTCGATTTAAGCCATGATATCATAAGAGCTTTTGTAGAGTATTTAGTTGGCACTTTATCTTCTACGTGAGAATGATAAGACGCATGATCCATTACGACGACTGATTTGGGAGGAATGTTAGGTAGAAGCTTCTCGAGCAACCACTTTTCAAAATTATCTCTATTCATCTGTCCATGATAGTCTCCAGTTGTTAGTCCGGAGCGAAAAACTAAAGCAGCACCTGGAACAAATCCGGCTTCTGAACCAGCATGAACTATAATAAAGCGACTACTAGAGTGGATATCCTGAACAACACCTGTAACACTTTCACTTTGCCAGCATTTGTTCACTGTCATATCATTATCTACCCAGGTTTCGTCTAGATACACAATATTGCGTCCTTCTTTCCTATATTGCCTTACAGTTGATAGATATTTCACCCACCAGTGAAAAATATTTGGTCACGCACGAAGTAGGGATTTGCAGGTCGGAACCTTCTTCAAGTTTATATAAAAATCCTCTATTGTTCGTCGAATTACTTGAAAATCACCATCGTCAAATCAGGGTCTTTTTTTACCAGGAGATTTTAAAGGTGAAGTAGAACATGAACGAGCATTATGTTCTCTTTGAATTTTTCTTACACTACTTTCAGAAACACCAATGTAAAATGCAGCGCGTTCTGTTCGATTTTGAATTGGAATAGTCAAACTATTATTTGCAGCTTCTCTAGTACAGGCCTCTATAACGCTAGCAATAACTTCACGTGCACCGCTTTGAATTGTTTTTCCTCTGTTGCTCGCCATCGTTACTTCGAAATAATAATTCAAATTCAACGCAACGCATTTATATAGAAATGAAAACAAATGCTCGAAATGTATAGGCGCCACTGGAAATACCTAGAACCTTCTAGCGGCAAGTGCATGGAGACTCTAGGCACATCCCAATTACAAGTGGACCAGTGCGAAATTTACTAAATCCTCGATTAATTTTCCGTACCGCTTAGCTGGCGCACTTTATAGGTGAAGCGGCAAACTATTACAACAAATAAAATAACATAAAATTTATTTGCGTACACAAATTTTACTTTTCCGCTTGCTTAAGACTACGAACCTTTATTTTAAGGACCGCCTGGTTTTCTTTCGTGTTCCGCACTATATATATTTTTCCGCTTGCTTAAGACTATGAACCTTTATTTTAAGGACCGCCCGGTTTTCTTTCGTGTCCCGCACTATATATATAACTCGAAAAATGTAGACGGTGTCATACTTGGCCTCATGAATTTCTTTAAGACCTTTACGTACGATCTTTGAAAGGGTTTTATTTCTGAGAATTTTGTCGGTAGGATTTTGCAACAGTTTTAAATTCAAAATTACAGCGTATTCTATATAACGTCCTATGTGTACATATTACTAGACCATTTTTTGTAAGGTGGAAATGCATTTTCTAACCTCTAATAAAAAATAGTTAGTTTAATGCTTCAGATATTCTCATATTTAGTTCAAGGTTGGTTTTGAATATTAACAAGGTCTGCAACATGTTTTACTAAAATGAGTGAGAGATAATCATATTTCAGAAAACATTATCCCATACTTCGTCTACTGTTCTAATAAACATTTTTATCAGAAACTATTCCCTGTACTCGCAGAAACTAAATTTTAAAATATTCTGCCATGATATTTGGGGCCGAGTTTGATGAAAAGAAGGGGCCCTTACTTGCATTTGCTTTGCAATTTTTCACTAGTACATTAGGCATCACTGTACAAGAATCAGAAATAAATAATCTATACCTTCTAAAACAAGTAAAGAGTAGTAAAGTTATTCCTATAAAAGTAGAATTTACTACAAACCTAAAGAAAAATCTTATTTTAAAGAATAGTTTCAAATTGAAAAACAGTAAGATTTTTATTGCTCAAGATCTTTGCATACAAGACAGACAGGAAAGGAAAATTCTTATTGAACACCTCAAGGCAGCTAAATCTAAAGAATTAAATGCGAAACTTATCAGTGGAAACAGGTTGATGATCAATGGCGAGACCTACACGGTACAACAGCTGCAGTCTCGTAATGATTTAGAGACCCAAGAAGAAACTATGATCGCTAAATCCAACAGTGCACCATCTACTCCAACTATCTACAGGAGAAGTAAAGACTTTTTTTCACCAGTGGAGGATATTGACACTCCTGTAAATACAACTTCAAGTCCAACTGGTACACAAAATTGAAACCCGATACTGCAGGAGTTCAACCAAATATAGAAGAAAAAAAGAAAAGAGACAGGAAGTCACCAACACACAAACAGCCCCAAACTCCAAGCAGTCAGACCAAAAAGATAAAACTTGGTCTAGGTCCTACATCCTCAGTAGCAACAAGAGCGGCAGAAAAGAGACTTTAGAACTGATGGACATTTGTGATTAGGTAGTTATCTTATTTTTTTAGTTTTTATTACATCAAAGTAAGTAGTTGTTTAAATATTATGTTTCAAGTTGGTCACATTAACGTGAGACCTCTAGTTGCTCACTATAATGAAGTTAAACATTTAATTACATCTAAAAATTTTGATATTTTGGGAATCTCAGAAACCTGGCTTCATGATGGCATAGATAAATCTCAATTACACATTGCAGGTTATAGTTTTGTGGGACAGGACCTCACGGGTAGAAGGGGAGGAGGAGCTGCTTTCTATATCAGGGAAACTTTACACCCCACGATAATATTTTCCGAAACTTCTGAATATCTGGAACATATTTGGGTAAAGATTTCCATTCATAATAAGTTCTATGTTCTGGGTACGCTGTATCGTCCACCAAATAGTGATGTTAGTAATTTTATAAGTAGTATGGAAGACTTTTTGATTGATATCACAACCCATTATCATAATATTATTTGCATGGGTGATATAAATATTAATCTTTTGGACACAGTTCAACATATAATTTCTATAGACTCCTAGACACCTTTTCTCTAGAACAAGTTATTCAACAGCCTACGCGAATTTCCAATCATAGTATGTCCCTTATAGACGTAATATTTACAAATATGCAAGCTTCCAACAAAAAATCTGAAGAAGTGAATGTGGCGGATCATTTTTGTATATCTTGTCAATTCGAACTTAAGAGCCCCAAACCTAAACCTAGGACTTATTCATATAGAAATATTAAAAACATAAATCTGGCGGATTTTGAAAAAGATCTGCAAAATCTCAACTGGAATCAAATTTATCAAATACAAAATATTGATGAGAAGGTTACCTTCTTAAATAGCACCCTTTTACAACTATTTGATTTTCATGCGCCTCTGCAAACATGTTGTAGCAGAACAAGGCATTCTCCATGGATAACCCCGACTATCAGGAGTATGCAAAAACTTAGAGATAGGGCATTAATAAGGTACAGAAGAAGTCAACAACCTGCCCACTGGGAGTATTACAAACAATTGCGCAATCAGACATCTTCCGCTACTAAACGAGAAAAAAGTGCTTATTTAACACATAAACTAAATAATTGTACAACAAGGGAAAAATGGAAGGAACTAAAAAATATCAGTGTAGTTCCCGATAAACGCCAAGTAATTCCGACTGACTTAAGCAATGTTAATGAAATTAACTCTTACTTTTCATCAACTAATAATTATAATCTACAGCCCGATCAAGAACTTCTCAATTTCTATAAAAGTAATCTCAAGACAGGTGTTAGCACTACTTTCAATTTTAGGAATATTACTGATTTCCATGTCTTTAGCATTTTGAAACAATTGAAAAGTAATGCCTTTGGGAGTGATGGATTGAACCTGACAATGATAATTTTGTGTTGTCCGTTTATTGTGCCGTTTGTTACTCATATTATTAATGAATGTATGGCTAGTAGCTATTTTCCTAGCGCCTGGAAAAGTGCTTTTATAGTACCTATACCCAAAACAAACTCACCTAGAGAATTTAAAGATTTGCGGTCGATAAGTATTCTGCCTATTCTATCTAAAGTTATGGAGAAGGTACTTGAGAGGCAGATAAAAACCCATTTAAATGTTTATAAAGTTCTTCCTTCAAAACAATCTGGTTTCAGGGAGTCATTCATGTGCCACAGCGCTTGCGTCCATCACTGATGATGTCCTCAGAGCGCTGGATGATCGAAAGTCCTGTGCACTTATACTGCTCGATTACTCCAAAGCATTTGATTTATTAAACCACAAAATTCTCATTTCCATGTTGCACTATATAGGATTTGGTCAGTCTGCAGTGGAAATTATTGGGTCATTTTTATCTAACAGGGTACAACACGTAAAGCTAAACAATGAGATGTCTGCAGGTCATGTGATGACACAGGGTGTTCCCCAAGGGAGTATTATAGGGCCTCTGCTTTATTACAATTTATACATGCAGTTTTGATTCCCATCTGAACTTCTGTGACTATCACATGTATGCAGATGATACTCAACTTTGTTATACATTTAGCCCCTCTGATTTAGCTAATGCTACCAACAACATTAATCATGATCTAAATTCACTCCTACATATTTCTGAACAGCACCTTCTGAAGCTAAATACTGAAAAAACTTGCGCCATTCTCTTTACAAGCAGCAAGTACAGAGATGGTGAACCTGAGATGAAGTTAAAACTGGGAAACTCGTCTATTAAATTCACTAAAACATGCAAGAACTTGGGGCTGATTATGGATCAGAACCTATGTTTTAAAGAACATGTAACTGGTCTTTTGAAGAAAGCCTACTATCCCCTTAAATTGATTTTCTCTCAGACATTATCTAGACGTAAAAACCAAAAAACAACTTTGTGAGGCTCTTGTTCTTTCTGGTTTTAATTACTGTGATGCAGTCGATAAGGCCTTGATGGTATGGATCAGAAGCGCATTCAGAAAGCTCAAAACTCCTGTCTTAAACTAATTTACGGTATCCGAAGGCCTAACCCTGTATCGCACAAGTTGCGGGATGCTAATTGGTTGAGCATGTGTAATCGCCATAAATTGCACATGGCCTGCATGTTTCACAAGGTTTTAAAATGTGGGGCGCCATCATATTTATATGAAAAAATTACTTTTAGAACTGATGTTCATAATCTAAATCTGAGATTTTGGAATTCCTTGACTACTCCGCGACACAAAACCTCCATGTTCAGGCGGTCCTTTTCCTATAACGTTGCGATCTGCGATGCACTGGGTATTTCCGAAATATCTCAATCTCCTTATGCGTTCAAGAAAAATTACAAAGAAACACTTTTTAGGGATCAATCCCGTTAATATACAGTACAAATATGTATAATGCTTATTCATTTAAATTTTATATTTACTCAATTTTAATATGTGGATTTTTGTATTTTAATTTTATACTCTCATTTTGTACAATATATATGTTGCAGCGTCGTGTGTGGGTGTGTGTGTGTGTGTGTGTCTGTGAATATGGGTGAGCATGCATATATGTAGGTACGAGTGCATGTATATTAAATTATCACTACATTTCGATTTTCTTTTTGTATATGTATTTAATTTTATTATTTTATTTAACATCGTAGCCTATGAGGAAGAATCGGTATTTTATTACCTATCATAGTGCTTTTATTTACCGTCACTTCTTTTTTTTTCTCTTTTTTTATATGCATATGTATCATGTTTTATAATATGGGTAAATAATAAACGTATTATTATTATTATTATTATTCAGAATTAATTTTTTAAAACCCCATTTTGATCAGAGAAGCCAGTTTGACCTCATTTGGTAGATTATTTAATATCGTAAAAGCATCATAGATAAAAAAATCGTTTAAACAATGCTGTGTCGTGTCTAGGCATATTATGCAGTTCACGGTGACGGTATAGATCATAAATACGCAAAAAATAACTAAATTTAAAGTAAGCACTTTGCAGTTTCTGCATGTTTGCCCTGCCTTTCTCAATAAGTGTAAGCCGGTATACAACACCACAATATGTTAAATAAAATAAGATGTTAAAAACAACTTTATACCTACATAGTAGTCTGAAATTATCAAAAGTTTTTGTATTAGAGAGGTAGCGTTACAGGTATATCGTAAATGCAAGTAAAAAAGTCCAACATTCTTTATGTTATCAGTAGCAACTAAAACCATATCACTGATTAAGAGATTTTAGATACCCTATTTGGGATTTAACCTCTTAAATGCCCTTGATAACTAAGAATTGCTGTTTAGTAGCAGCATGATCAATATCACAAGAAGAAAAAGTTCGTCGTTGGTGTACTGACGAATATTGCAATATTTAGAAATATGACAAAAAAGTCGCCTATATGTAAATAAAAAATCAAAAACCCTAAAATACTCTCTTGCTCTACACCCCTGTTAGGGACAACATAATTGAAAACATATTAGGGATAATAGCATTTTGCCTACGGTCATAAAAGTAGTATCTAATAAAATATAAAGCCAAAATATTTAAGTTGTCTTCAAATACCTTATGGTATCAACTTTCTTTAGCAATATAAAGATGCATATAAACATTTACATGGAAACGGCAATATATAGACGTGATAAAGGCATGAATAAATCATTCAAAACAATTCCAAAATTTTTTTATTACTATGTATGTGCAAACCTGCATAGTTATATACAGCATACTCTCTTTATAATGGACCTGGGATACTGATATCACTATTACGCGTCTATAAAAACTTTAGGTAAATCGCAGTTTAACTGATTTTTTGCCTAAAAATATGTTTGTTTTTGTTGTGTGCCAAAAGCAATTGTGAACAGATTAATATACTGTTGAAACACACAATTTTTTTAAATATTTTTCATTTAGTCTGTATTTTTATATACTGTTGTCTTCCATACTGTTGGTAGTTTTTTATTTATTTATTACGGGACTTGCCCAATCATATTTTCGTTATACATTACTAAAAAGAAAAAATACAAAATATTATAAACAATGTCAAAACAGAACTATATATAATTCAATAACATTGAACTATCACTTATTTAAAAAACATGTATGTATTAAAATAACCATGTCAAGAGACTAAAATACTTAAAAACACTAAACATACACAATGACTGCACTTTTACAAATTAAAAATATTACAACGTCCGTTTTAAACAATACAAAGAACAATTAAATATATCTAGCTCAATGCTATTTGCATTGGCCTTCATCCTATTCACACTGGAATTCTGACCATACAAAGTACGATGGTGTTCCAGGGCCAAAGTAGTGGTGCATCTTAACGAGCGAGCAGGAACGTGAATTCCAAACCTCGCAAGCAATTCCGGACTATTTATCACACCAGTTATGACTTTGTAAACAAAGAGTTTGTCAAAATTATTCCTACGGTGCGACAAAGAAGTTAATCCTGTTAGCGTTCGTATATCTTCATAATTGACATTTTCAAGTGGAATCTTAAGTTTAAAAGCTATATATCGTAGGAACTTATTTTGGACGCGCTCAATCCGGTTTACATGTATTGCGACATATGGACACCAAACACAAACACTACTCTCCAAGTGACTTCTAACTAAGCCAATGTAGAGCATTTTCAGTGCATTCAGATTGTTAAAATCTTGAGTGTGTCTTTTAATAAACCCTAACATTTTAAGAGCCTTATTACAACACAGATCAATATGCTCAACATAAGTCAGTTTGTGGTCAAACAAGACACCCAGATCATGAATTACCTTAACAGATTCAATTTCATTACCATCAAGAGAGTAAGTGTTCACAGTTGGTGACACGCTCCTGGTAAATTGGATATATTTACACTTTTTAATGTTTAAGCTCATTCTATTTTCCCTACACCATACTTCAAATCTCAGGAGATCATCCTGCAACCACTGTGCCGAATCTAGACAGTTTATACAACTAAATATCTTTAAATCGTCAGCATAAAGCAATACTTCGCTGTGCTCAAAACAGTTAACTGCATCGTTAATAAACAAATTAAATAACAGTAGTGCAAGATGAGCCCCTTGTGGGACACCAGATGTAGCCAAGTATGGATGGGAGAAAAATGAATTGTTTACTTTAATTATTTGCCTTCTGTTGATTAAGTATGAATTCAGCCAGTCCATGAGCTTACCTCCCAATCCATAATTGCCTAGTTTCTTTAACAGTATCTTATGGTCTACCCTATCGAAGGCCTTCGAGAAATCAGTGTATATTGAATCCACTGAATAGCCTTTCTCCAAAGCCTGCAATATTGTATCCTGATATACAAGGAGATTTGTTGTTATCGACCTACCACCCACAAACCCATGTTGTCTTGTTGATATAACATTTCTAAAAGCAAAAGTTAAGTGATCATTAATTAATGATTTAAACAATTTAGGAATCTGAGAGATCAGGGTGATTGGCCGATAATTTTCTACATTCGATTTATCTCCCGTGTTCTTATAAACTGGCACAACATATGATGTTTTCCATGCATCTGGAAAAGTCCCACTACATAAAGACTGGTTGAACAGGAGCCATAAAGGCCTTGCTAAGGAAAAAGCACAGTTTTTAAGAAGTAGAGGAGGTATATTATCAGGCCCTGCGCCTTTGCTGACATCAATTTTATATAGTTTTTCCAACACACTAGAGATTGTCACACTGCAAGAGCTAATGGAGACATAGGCATTACTATCCGTATTAAAAGTGGTACCCTGGGATGATGAACATGTGTAGACAGAAGAGAAATACCTGGCAAAGAGATCTGCCACGTCATTCCCCTCTGTCACCACATGATCGCCATATATGATTCTTGCTGGAATATCACCATCTTTAGTCCTATTGTGAACATCTCCAGAAATTTTTTGGGTCTTGCTGCACGCCTTCCTCTATATCTTGAATGTATTTTAAATAACATGCACTGGATTGCATCTTACACTTAGCTCTAATATCACCAAAAATCTTATAATCATTTAAGTTTCCAGTAGGTTTGTATCTTTTATGGGCTTCCAGTTTCATGTGTATATTTAGCTTTAATTCATCATCAAACCACACAGAAAATTTAAATCTGCTTTTAATTTTTATTGAAGGTACAAACAGATTTACAAAATTATACAAAACTGAGTAAAACAGACTAACATTCTTATCTACATTCATAGATTCAAAAACAGAATCCCAGTGTACATTACCTAAGTATGAAGCCAGACTTACAAAATCTGATCTCTTAAAACCATATACCTCATGTTCATACTCCAATACAGGACTAGACACATTTTTACTGATTCGTCCCTTTTATTTAAATCACCTTGTTTTTCAATTCCTGATGCTTCTCAGATTATTGTGGTTTTATAATGTTCTATACTGGCAATCTCTCTTCAACATTCAAACAACAAATTTATTTTGTGGCTCGTTTCCTGATGATGTAGAAATAGGGTCGAGGTTGTTTGTTTTCTGATACTGAGTTTATGCTCTTCTGATCTTGCTGATATTCGCCTACTAGTTTGCCCCACGACAACTTCACAGTCTTGGCATGGAATGATTTTGCCTTTTGGATGTCCAAATAGTTTACCAATGGTTGTTTGTGTCTTATGTATTTTTTGTATGTTGTGTTTTCTAAAAATGCTTCCAATTGTTGTTGTGCCTTTTACATAAAGAAACACTACTTCTTGTCATTCCGGTTCATAATTTTTGGTGTTTGTTGTTCGGGAACCCTGTACATTAATAGCTTTCTCTATGGTGCGATTTGTGTAGAAACGTTTGTTCAAAGCTGCAGATATTATATTACGTTCCACAGCTTGAATGTGCGCTGGGTGAAGGTGTGATCTTACATTGGGGAACTATGTTGAGAGAGTTGTATTAAATATGCCGAGAAATCCTCCTTCATAACAATCCTGTCCAATGCTTGGACGATGGGAATACTAGAATACAACAATTTGATATCTAGGCAAAATTTGTGCTGTTAATTCGCCGCTACAAAAATATCTTGCGAAAATTACGCAACCACATGTCGAAAAAGCTGATTCATATGAAAAAAACTCGGAGCATTTTACTCGATTCATACAAGACATCGTTTTTGAAAAAGACGAAAGCTATCACACCAAGCCTAGATGTCAAGTCGTATCCTAGTATTCCCATCGATTAAGCATTGGACAGGATTGCTACGAGGATTTCCTGGCACAAATAATACAACTTTCGGAGTACTGTCTTCAAACTTATTTTTGATATTGATAAACACATAGAGGCTGCTCCAATGGGGTCCTCACTATCAACACTAGTCGCGGATTTATTTATCATATACTTCGAGAAAGAAGCTTTTGAGAAAGCAAATTTGAAGTCCAAGTTATGGGTTCGTTATATAGATGACATATTTATTATATTGTAACATGGTCATACAGAGCTTGAAAATTGTCTGACTCAGGTAAATCCAGTGGATCCCAGAATACAATTTACTCTAGATTTAAAGGAAAACAGTAAAAACAAAAAACTCAATATATAAACAATATATAAGCCACAAACAACCATAGGCAAACTACTTGTAAACTCAAAAGAAACATCAAATTGAAAAACCACGGAGTATACAGCATTGACAGGCGAATGTCGGTAAGATCAGAAAGGCACAAACTCAGTATCAGATGCAAGCAACTTCGGTTCTATTCCTATATTATTAGGAGACGGGCCACAAAATAAATTTCGAAGGGTGTAGAGAGTTTCCCAATATAGAGCATTATAAGATCAGAATAATCCGAGAATCTGTGGAAATTCAAAAACAAGGTGATTTAAATAAAAGGGACGAATCATTAAAACTACTACAGTGTGGAAGACAATAATCGAGAAACCTAAAATCACCAAAAAATCAAGTGGAGTTAGTGCAACAACAGAACATCCGGAAACTATAAATAACGACCAAAGGCCTCTCAGATATAACCTTCGGCCCCAGGTGGGGATATAAAAAGAAGCTTAGCAGCCACTAACACTTTAAAAATGGCAAATGTGATTCGTCGTTGAAACGTCAGCAAAAATGTTCTTTTCAAAACGACAGTAGTGAACGGATGTACACCCGGATGAAAACACATTGTATTTTTCCATCTGTGAAGGAGTAAGAAGCAACATATGTGTACATACATACCTAAGTTCTTAGTAACTCTCACTAAAACTTCACCAAGTTTAATTCTAACTTCGTGTCCCTCATCTCCTTTTCGACTGAAATCTGAATATTCTTCACAAAGGGTATTTATCACAGTGTCAGAAAATATATTTGCCATGGCCGCTAAACCATCGACGGCATTCAAATATATAAACGAATCTTCGTTTTTGAGGTTTTGCTGAAAAAAAATACATGAAATTATTGGAGTAAAAAAAATAATTTGGCATTATTTACTAATCTAAGGTGTACTAAATTTAAGCAAAAAAAAACATATAGGTAACATCCGATCTAAAGAATAAAGGCAAGTAATCTTAATAAAAAAATAGGATATCACACAAAGCCTTTATAATTTTCCCCTATAAAAATTTTCCCATTTACTACTATAAAAATATTGATAGGAAAATATTTGGGATTTCTAAAGGAGAAAAATTCTTTGACAGAGCTGCTGTTGTAAACAGTCATAAAGCTAATATAAACACCAAACCCAGTTAAAATGTTACGACACACTTAATGTGTATTTCCTAGTCATAGTAAGCTCTCGCAACAAGCAGTTTCTTTATCTCAAATTTAAACCTACTCCCATCATATATCTGTCTAAGATTGCATGGCAAATGATTAAATAACATGTGACTACTATAAATAAGAGAGTCTCTTATCTGTGCAGATCACGAAATTGGGAGGAATATATTATATGATTGACGCATATTGTAATTGGTTGGCCTAACACGAATAACATATCTATATTTCTTATGCACAAGACAAACAGTTTCCAGAATACACAAAAATTCCAATGTTAAAATGTTTTCTTTAAAAAATTTGTTTGCAGTTAGTTATTACATTTATTTTTATACATTTTTTTATACATATACATACATAATTAATAATATGGCTATCACATCTTATTAATATACCAATTATCTTACAGTTCAAAACTAAACTAACCACTTAGCGCACAATGATACTTAAAGTACTGTGTGTGCACCTACATACACTATTAGTTATCACATTTGGTTATGCATTTTTCCAAATTTAAGCAAATATAATTAAATAAAATAATTTTTTAAAGTAAAAAGGAAATGAGATACACTCAATGCTAAAATGTATACCCTAAATTACCTAGTTTGTAATTATCGAATTAGAGGTTCAAGTTTAAACACTAATTAATATGGATCAATATTAAATTTTAATTAAAAAAAGGGCTTACATGACTTCCTTGGCTTTTCCCCACAGATATATCTTAGTGCCCTTTTCTGCAGCAAAAAAAAACTGAAATATTTGTTTTGAACATATACCCCAAAAACACATACCATACTGCAAATCCGATTCAATTAGGGCAAAGAATGAATCTCTACTTGTTTGGTTGTCTAACTCTTTTGAGATTATTTTTAATGCGTAACAATTTGATGATAACTTAGTCAGTGTTTTAATATAAGATTCGAATTTTAGTTTTCTGGAAGGACGCCCTAAAATTTATTTTTGGCCAATTCGTTTACTAGGTTGTTCATGTTTATATTACATTTAAAAGACATTACTCTAGTTTTTGACATGGTAAAACAATTTATTAGAATTGCACCACTTCTTAATCTTTTTTAAGTCACAATTTACAATTTATTTTATTATATTTATCCTGACTACGCTAACGTATACCGGTCCGGTGAACGGACCACATAACTAGAATACCTTTTTATCCGCATTCCTTTCACGCGTTCAGACTTATGTGCCAGGCTTTACTACTACTACTACTACTGTCAATTTGGAGAAGACGGTGGCTAACTGTCGGCAAAGAAAAACCGTCAATAATACAGGTAGGGTCAGATTCACTTAGTGATATATCCTGCTGTGACCAATCAAAATAAATTCTAGGAAAACGCTAGTCAATCAAATCGAGAAAGTTCCCTACCCAATATCATTACCATTACCAATGCTAAAAGAATAAGCTACAAGCAGCCGTATAATGGCTACATTACAGAACATAGAGGAGAAATAGTATATATGTTACCAGTAATATCCGTTGTGCAGTCATACCTAGGTTTGCTTAGACAAAGTGCACATTTCTGGGTTGCTTTAGGCAAAGTCCGAAATTGTTCGTTATTTCGGACTTTGCCTGCGCGCGCTGTGGTAATACAATCCCAGGTTTTATAAACCTAACCTTACCTAAGATTGCCATACAGAGCCCAGGTAAAGTCCGAAATAACGAACAACTTCGGACTTTGCCTAAAGCGGGACGGCAATGTAAACTTTGGCTAGGCAAACCTAGGTATGACTGCACAACGTACATGCCAGTGACATATATAACAAAAAAATTAAAAGGAAAATTTTAGCTGCACATAAAACTAACCTAAAGAATCTAAAGCAGAATACAATTATGATAATATATTTATTAAATACAGATAACATTTTCTTACCTGAAAAATTGTCAATATATATTGCTTTTTTTCCATAACAGAGACACTCTTTGCCTCCACCAATTTCCTTAAAGCCATAAATCCATGTCCCCTTACTGGAAGCAAAGGATCACAAATATCCTCTAGTATCACATCAAGTTCTGAGCTTGTCTCTTGAATTTGCACTTTAAAAGAATTTTTGCCACTTATCTCTATACTGTACAATATATTTTCTATTAAATTAACAAGCTCCTTATGTTTAGTTTCAGATTTAATCAATACCAAAGGTTCTCCTAATACCTTAAACATTTTGAGGTTTTGCTTAGAATTATCTTTAATTAACGCATTTAAGATCATGATCACAGTAAATATAGTTTGGAAACCATCAGCTTCAAATTCTTTTGTTAGGTGCATATTTGATTCAATGGCCCTTTCCAATACATTCTTAATAAAGGTAATAATTTCTCCAGGTGAGTCAATAATTTCCTTTTGAATATTCTTATCTTCTGCAAGAACTGACAAAACTTGAAAAACCACTAAATTTCTTTCAAAATATTCACTCATAATTTCAGTTTCTATGGCTAAAAGTCCTTCATCGGATCTTTTAAAGTAATTTTCTCGATGAACCAGACATCTTAACAAATATCTAAAAAACCTTGTTAGAAGTTTGTTGTGGTTCTCTAACAATTTCAATAGATTTTCGGAATTTTCAGATACTGATGATATTACAGCATGTTCTGGAACTTTAACAACAATCTCTTGTCCTTCAATTTCTAATATTAAATCCGATCTAAATGGTAGTATTTGCTGAGGATGACACATTCCAAATAGAAAATTATCAAAAATAATATTATCTTCCTCAGAACAATCATTAAAATATTGTATTAATACTTCTTTAGCTTCAATGTTTGTGGCCTTAAATACACTGTTTAAATTTAAACAGTATATTCTAAATATCACTTCCAGAACAGGTTTTAATATTTTAATGGGCAAACTGGGACTTTCTACATTCTTCTCCACGAAAATTGAATGAATAAGTCTTAAACTCCTCTTAATATGGTCTGTATAGATACACTCTTCAAATATATGATCTTTCAATGTAAAGGGTAATAAAATCATAATAACTCTTCTAACAAAGATATCTTTGCTGAGTTCCTTATCCTCTATATAAAAATTCCTTACACACGAAACAAATAACCTTTCAAAAACTAGAGTATCATCATTGGTTTTATCTATAAGTTTTAGTACTTGAAGACAGATGTTTTCCCTAAAATCTAATTGATGTTTGCAGCTTAATATCAAGCGAAATATTACATCCAACGCCTTCCAGGTTTTCGTTTTGTCGTTTCCTGTCCCGTCCAATATGGCAACAGCAATATTTTCAACACCATTAGTGGAAAACATTACACTTGTCAAAGTTTGTGAAATTGCTTTCTTAAACCAAAGAGGGGCATTCTGTTGAAATATTATCATGGTTTCTTTAATGTAAATAGAAGGGTATATAGTTTCTCGTAACTTCCGTAATAGAGTAACTGCTATTTCTTTTTCATGTAAAAGTCTATCATATATTTCTTTAGTGAATGTTGAGTCAAGAGTCTTTTTAAGGGGACAATATGTTATCTGGTACAGTCCAGTCAAAATATATCTCAGGTATTCTGCAATTACTAATACTCGAAGATGATCATTTTTTAGAAATTCACAAAAAGCAAGTATAGTGCATTTTAAAATGTTGTACTGGTAAAATATATCGTCAGTTTTGATATAAGTTTTGGTCACATGAAACGGAATTTTTGGTAATAATTTTGTTTGTATGCCTAACTTGGCTAACTGGGCAATAGATGCTTTGAGCGTTTTAATTTCTTTCACACTTAATAATTCAGTACAGCTGCCATGATCTACAATATCTCCAATTTTTTGTAAAATATAAATAATAGATATCAAATATTTCCATTCAAAATTATTTACATCTGAGAAATAAAATTTAGTAATATTTTCCAGATTGGAGCTTATGCTTTCAAAAGGGCCAATTTTCTCAAAGACTTCTTTACATTTCTCTTCGAAACTATCTGGAGTGTGGATTTCTGAAAAAGAAAAATAAATAATGAAAGGAAAAACATGATTTACAACAGTAAAAATATCATCAAGCCATCAATCTAGAAGGAAGAATAGGCTCATTGATTTCTTAGATTGAATATATTGACAAATACTGCTAAAATCTTTTTTTTTAAATTAGCAGTAACTGGTGAAAATCTAGGTACCATGCTAAAAAAGGGGTAAACATTTTCCAGGTTATCTATAGAGTATCTATAAAGTAATTGGAGGGTATGTGATTATTCCATTTATGAAATCAGAACACTTTACATTTAGTAATGTTACATGCAGATAATTAGTGTTGCATCATTTACAAGCATTTCAGTGTCAGACTGCAGTGGATTGGAGTCAGATGAAACTGGTGAAAATAACTTTAATTTGTTAATATTTTATTAAAACACTATAAAAATTATTAAAAAACTGATAAAACGAATATTAAAAAACTAAAACAAGCAGAAAAAGAAAAATCAAATCATCAAATTTTCATTTTAAAAGATGTTGTAAATGTTCACTTTTTACCTCTTGACAAATGAACATCCTGTTAGTGAATTCTTCCCTCAAATTATATAGACTGTTTCAGGGTTTATTCCTGCACACACGTCAATGATACATCGATAAAACTTGAGATTTCACATAGCCCAATAAAAATAATCAAGTAGAAGTAATTTCTAATATCTCTAAAATAATGTGGCGAAGCCCCATCCTATTAGAACGTAATGCCAAAGTGGAATTCACATTGGTTGGAATGATGGTATCCTACAGCATTCGCAGATATATGCGACCATTGAAAAAACTGGGACCTATGATATGACGACCCAAAATACCCGCCCAAACATTTATTTTTTGACGAAACTGGGTATGTCCTTCACAAAATACATAGAGGTTTTCATTACTACAATTTTGAGTGTTGACTTTCCATTCAGGAAAAAGGTGCTCTCGTCACTAAAACAAATATGACGCACATAATTCATAGACAATTCTCATTTTATAAAGATGGGTTTTATTGGATTTTAAAATGTTCTTAATGGACGAACGCGAAATATTGCCTGTCTCAGCTACTTGCTTAGTACATTGTCTAGGATTTACCACCATTGCAGCTAAGACCCAAACTTTTTAGAACTTTTAGAACACTTGAAGAGCACGTTTCAAAATGTCAAATAAAAGCAACGACAATTAATTGTTGCACTTGGTGGAAAAAGTGCACTACATATCAGAAAATGAGATTTAAAATTGCTATTGGTCATCATTTGAGAACTGCTAAATCAAAGGTTTTCAAAATCGGGGGTTGAATTAAGAATAAAAAGGCTATTAAAACAATGTAAAAAAAAGTTTCGAAAATGCACATAGCTGTCTTGTTGACATTTAAAGCTGTCTTTTTTTCAAAAAATGGAGAATTTACTTATATATTATGGTTCAAAATTTCGTTGCAATATGCCAAGCAATTCAAAAGTTCACAAATTCATACAGAAGACATTACTAGTTTAAGAGCTATTGGGAAATTCTCCTGAATGTGAACATCCAGGGGTCGTTTCCAGAAACAGAATCGAATAATTTTATCACTAATCATTTTTAAAGCCTCCTCCTGTATGGAACTTTCTTAACACATTCAAAAGCACCCACTTCAAGTGCTCAGTCAGTATTATTAAATAATTATACTTCTGAAGCGACAACTCTATTGGCTACATCATTTTCAACTGAAACAAATCAATCTCTCTCTCTCTCTGTGTTTTGTTCCTGTATTGTATTTTGTATATAGTTAAAATGAAATAAATATTTGATTTTAAATTAATACTTGTAGGTACTAGGTTTATATTTAAAAAATAATTTACATTGTTCGTATTGATATTTTCTTAAGCTAACATTATAGATACACTTCACCATTTAATTGATTTACAGATCTTGCTCTCAATGTCTGTTTCAGGTACATATGCTGTCTCGTGCTGTCTGAATCTGCGTGAGTCATTCAGACCATTTTTTATTAGAGATTGTTTGTCTTATGCATAAAAAATATTACAATGAAATTCATTTTACTTCACTTGTTATGACCTATATGTTCCTATAATATAAAATTATTTAATACTCTGCCTGTTGAAGTTTTTATAAAGTAAGGATTTACTTCTACAAAAAAAAAGTTGAAAACTCATCATTAAAGTTTATTTTCTACTCGAGAAGTACCTCTGTGATAGTTTGAATTTAATTTGTACTTGTCTCTTTTTTCTTTTCGTAAAAATGTGTGTTTTGGTTGCATTTTACTTCTACTAGTTTTTTATTCATCATATAGTATTGATTTGGTTCTTACTCTATTTTGCAGTATTTTCATTTTTTTTTTTAGATTAATTTTGTATTAGGTTTATTTATTCTTAAGTGTACTAATCTTTTAACTTTGTCAACAATTATTTTATTTCAAAATTATTAGGTTTTCCGACCTTTTGAAGTAAAGATGCCTTATGCAACCGAAGGCGAAACCTCAGAAAGTGATTCCAATTTGACACAGTCTATTTTGAGTTACTTAAAAAAAAAAAACATGTAATTGCAATTTCCTGTCTTTAGTTTTTTAGATATTATGATTTATAATATTATTGAATATTATTGCAATTTCCCAGACATACTGAAAAGAACCATTCTGCTTATTTTAGATTATATTTATTAAATTTAAATAAACAAACAAAAAAAGCAGAAATATAAAAGGACAATCGAAAAAATAATAAAAAAGAATATTAAATTGCTTGCATTTTTTAGTCTATCAAAGGTTTAAATATAACTATATATAGCAGGATACAAATTTTTCCATATAAGTTCACCTAGGCACCACTGTTAAATTCTTAGATGCAAGTATATTTCTTACAATAAAAAGGGCCATTGTAACTTCTATTTCATCAACAAGAATGTGTTCTCTCTCTGTTGATATTTTTACACAGATAGAAAAAACGCCACATTACTTTATAAGCTTGGTGAGTAGTTATTTGGAACCCAATATCAATTTTTAAGCATCAACAACATAAGAAGGTTTAAACTTAAACTCACGAATAAATAAGGGCATGTGGTCAAAAGGTGTACCTATTATGTAAAATATAATTAAATAATATCTAAAGTTAAAGATGTGAATTTTAGTTTTTCATCAATTCATCATGAAAATGTTAAATTGACTGCTGAAATAATGTATTTAGTCCTCACATTAATGATAAAACTCTTTCAAATGTACAAGGTAACAAATTTTAAATTTCAAAGTAAAAATCAAGGTAAAAATCAAATTGAATACCCCACTAAAAACCAGAAACAACACCTTAAGACCATCGTGATTTCTTCAAGGTAATTGGTATGCTCCTTCCAGTCAGCTTTTTATTTTAAAAAAATTGTATAGTAACAGGATATAGTGTTTACCTATTGTAGCAAAATGGTTTTTATATTGGTCACTCCTTGTGGGGGAATTCTTATTCTTTACCTCCTCTATGTTCAAAAAAATAATGATAAGGTTGTTATCACCAACATACAATGTGTACTTTTTCCCAAATTAAGGCCACGATAAAAAGCTTAAAATGTTATGGCTGTATTGACTCTCCATCTACCCCCATTAGAAAATACAGGAGTGAATAGATCCAGCTTAAGGAAGGAAATCAACAACAGTTAAAAAAAACAAAAAATCATACAAATACCTGACAAATTCAACATGGCCAAATTACTAAGTAAGTTGACTAAATCACTTTTATTCATCTTAATTCACTAACTCATAACTATTTAAAAACAAAAACACAACAAAAATAATAAAATCTTAACCTAACTTCATGAGTGAAACTTGTAACAGTATTGTCGGCAGTGTTACCAACGGTGTATTAGGAAATTACTCGCAAAATGGTATCAAAAGGCTGGCAATTACTGGCAAAATATTTTCTATTACTGGCAATATAGCATGTTGAAACTGAATAGTACCTAGCAACAATCGAGGCCAAGAAAGTTGCAATTTTTCAGTACCTACTTTCTCGATCCATAACGGCATCCATATAAAAATCTTTAAATTCAGATAAAGAAAAATAAAGACTACATACTGAATAACAGTTTATTTACAACATTAAATCTAAACAGAAACAGAAATTTTTGTTGGCTAAAAACAGTGATTTTGCGTGTCAAAATACACCTTTTTAGTTCCGTATTTGGTATACAAAAAATATATTGTGCGTCGCCCAGTTGGCTTTGGCTATGGTTCTGGCACTTACCTCCTACATGGGTACTAGCGGCCACTGGCATAGTATAAAAAAATCCGAATAATTATTTACTAGATACTTACCTTTGAAGTACCAGGTTTTCCTAGCTTTATAAGCCACTTATCCATAGTGATTATCACTATCACCCTCTCTAGATTCCTGAATTCAAATCTGAACTTGACGTATAAATTTTACCGATGTATCACAAAAATTGGAGCTTTGCATAATAACAAGAAATTTGCCGGCGCGCGAAACAGAAGCTAAGCTGTCAGAACAAGTCGAACTACGGAACGGACCGCGGTGTGAATTCTGAATTCAATATGATGGCTAGAATCGGCAACGGATATCGATATTAATTTTTATTAATTAATTTAATTAATATTAATTATTTTTATGTTTAAAGAAACATTGATTTCACACATTTTGATAGAAAATATATTATATTCTTAACGTAAAATTTGAAGAATTATGAAATATTGGCAAATTATTGACAGAAAGCCGTTACTGGCAAAATTACTGGCAAGCTTCCTTTTTACTGGCAAAAGCCACTAATTACTGGCAGTTTGGTAACGGCTGCAGTGTCACTAACATACCAATTCAGCAAGTCGGTAGTCGGTAGACCGCTTAAGCGGAAATCGGTAGATTACATGAAAAAGGGGTAGTTTCCTCAAATTGAATTCCTCAAAATAATTTGAATTTTAAATAAAATAAAATATCCAAAATATACAGCATAACCAAAAATTAACAATATAATTTTAGAGTCTTCCGGTTCGTCTCGTCGAAAGCAGACCTCTGTGTTATTAGCATAAGTGGTTCCACGTGTTCGGTTTTGCTGCTTTATTTCGGGGGGAAACGAGAGACTCAACCGCTCAGAGTGGAAACTAACGACCCCGCAAGAAAGAGAGCAGACGCTGTGAACGTGTGAGGCCTAGTTGTTCCTGCATTCTATCCCGTTTGCCTGCCGCAGTTCTACATAGAATATTAGCGTATTGGCCGCTATGTGGCGGGAGTGGGAGGGGTAAGGGGACAGCTTGAAAGAAAAGGTCATCTCGTGAGACCAGTAGTACTCTCAAGGGGCACCTAGTGGAAGCCAAGATGCATTTCAGAAATTAAAAAGAGGAAAAGTTAAGAAAACAAGGCAGGAGCTGTCTCCGATGCGATTTATTTCGCAGCCTGAAAAGTTAACAAACTAGGCCTGGCCGAATACCTAAGGGTGAAGGCCAAATCAAACGAACAACAACATATAATTTTAATTTATTTAATAACGTTTTTAAAAAAGAGGTATGATTAATAAAATATTTTTTATTCATTCTTAACATTTTTTTCAGCTGGTAAGACAAAAATAGTTATTATTGCCTAAATACTCTTTGAATGGCATCAAAACCGACGCTTTAAGTGTCTAAGAATAGACAAAACTAGTTATTATTGCCTAAATACTCTTTGAATTGCATCAAAACCGATGCTTGAAGTGTCTAAGAATTTTCGATGTTTTGTTCAGAGGATGATTGTAATTGGTAGGACTTTGCAGCATTTGCCCCGAGGTATGGCTAAGTAGCCTGTGTGTTTTAAATTCAATATCTTCTAATGATGTACTTAATAATTTATCTTTTTAAGGAAACAGTGAAGTGCACAACTTTCTACACAAGACATGTATTTTTACTGCTCAATTGTTTCAAAATCCTGCAAACTACACTAAGGGCAGAAAGCTACTTAGTTTTGGCCGTATGTACAAAACAAATGCATTTCACTATAAATAATGATTCGGTTATTAAATCATCAGTATTTTTTCTTCAGATACAGATTGACTAATATTAGAGAAAACAATATTTCCGTATTTTTCTCTTCTACTACCAATCTTTTATTTGTGAAAAGAAGTAGGAAAAGAGTGATATATACTATAGCCTCAAGAGCGGGATGTTGCTGAAAATATCTGACTTCGTAATCAGCGTATCAAATTCTACTAACGGGCTGGCTAGAAATTGTCTAAATTGACAATGGTTTACTTGCTTTACTGACGTTTTGTCCAACTTTTCCTCGTAGCAGGGAAAAGCAGGAAGCCTAAAAGGTATGTTGTTACTCAACGCAGTTTAAATGTCTAGTGGAATTTTGTTCTGACTGTTTTTAGAAACATGATATTTCCAACTGTTGGCAACATTGCTTGCAGTGATCCTCGTAAGTTAGGTTAAAGTTAAATGAAATTTAAGAAAATATCCTAAGTTCTTTAGTAAAAATATACGGGTAGAAATTATTCCATATTGTTGCAAAATAGATAGTATAACTTTCTACTTTCTAGTCATTCATTTAGATATACGACGAATTGGCAGTTTTATACAATGCTTATCAAAGTGAAGGTGAGTTGTGAATTATTTTTGTCTTGGGTTTGGTGGTGTATTAAATATGTGGGGCCAAAACATAATATATTTATTGTTAAAAGCCTTACCTTTATAAACTGAATAAATACACCCCACAATTTAGAATGAATTATTTGGTCATAATACAGATATGGGGTAAAACTTTTTTTAGGTATTTACTGTTAAAAATGTTTCTTGACCAAGGGAAAACATATTGCAGGAATTTATTAGATGGCTTTAAAATTTTCAGAATAAAGGGGTATTATTTAATCTTGAATAAAGTTATTTTAAAACCTACCACAAATAGTTAAAACACCGCCAGAAATGATGGCAGTGTATATATTCGTGTACTATTTTTACAAGACATTCTTACATTTTGTTTATTATAAAAATTAAGTTCTTTAGATAAGTAAATGGTTACATAATCTCTGAATATATTTACATCAGGAGTGTTTGTGTGATAAAATTCACATTTTATGATAGAAACAAAAAAAAAACATACCTAATTTGGGCTAATCGAAAACACAGTACAGGATTAACAAAAGTATGTGTTTTAATAAAGAAAGATCTGCATAATGGCTAACAAACAAACCAATCTGATAATGTCATTTTAAATACAACTTTCTGAGGGGTGTCTCACTATAGGAATAAGTGTACAAATTGTTGGGAATGTCTTGGGAATACAAAGGAATTTTCAAATATGCAAGGATTTGAGGACTTTTTGGAATTCTCTCGGGAATGTAAGGGAACTTAAGGAACTTAGGAAATTTCTTGGGAGCTCAACACACTTAGTCATTTTTTCTGATTAACTAAACTTAGTAAATGTACTGCAGTAAATGTCAAAAAAGTTCACATGCCCTTGTTGTAGTGTTCTCAATGAAATAAAAAGACTCAAAAAATAAATCTTAAAAGTATAAACTGTAGTAATTCAAATTCAACTTATAAAAGAAAGTATGATGTAAATCATGGAGCTGACAATCATAAAATACGTCCAACATATCAATATCACTGGAACATGTTAAAAAGTAAGATTGATTATGGTTTATGAAGATTTATTTATTTATTTTATTTGTTTTCAAGTCAAAATGGCTGCTAATTTAGAAATTGAGGTTCTGAATGATATTGTTGATGGGCAAAATAAAAGTATTAACACAGGTCTGGATTTGCTGAATGATGTTATAAAAAAAAACTGGAAATAGGTTGATCAATATAATGCATATTAATATATGTGGTATTAAAACAAAATGTTGATAATCTTGTAGTCTTTTTGGACACCTATAATCTTAATTTCTGTGATATGATCATTTTATCTGAATGCCACAAATTAGATTCGACATCCTAGTTTAATATTCCCGGGTATAATGTGTATTATAATAAGGCAGATTATAATTCATGGGATGGTTTATTAATTTATACTAAATGTCACCTTAATCCCCAGTTTTCTGACTATAAATTCCTTAATGCTGGAATTACACTAACTCAAGTGAACTAAATGTAAAATAACTAATCTGCTGCAAGAGGATGATCGACAGGTAATTAAGTACACAGCCTTAATGAATTCACATGGTTTTAAAGCCTTATGTTGAGAGGTCACATGACCTGACAGTAGCCTGCCTCGATCATTTGTTTGCTAGAGTAAAATTAAAATCTGATTCAACTAAACTAAATTCTTACATTATTGAACATGATATTACAGATCATCTTCCTATAATGCTCAATATTTCAAACCATAATGCCACTAATAATAATAATAACTCAAATGTCGAATTAAAATAGATTGATGGAGAAAATGGGGATGTTTGCTGATGAGATAGATTGGAACCACACTTTTTCTTTTACACATCTAGAAGATGCCACCGCTTACATAGTAAAAAATAAATTAACAAAAATATCAGAAACAGAAATAACCATAAAAAACAAGTTTAATAAAACAAGCCCATGTATAACGAATGGAATCATTAGCTCTATAAAAAACAAGACAAACTAAAAAAAGCCCTTAAAAGAGATTTGAGAGAATATAAAGACTTTAGGAACAAACTTAATAAGATATAACTTAAAATGAATACTATAAAAATAAAATAAATGACCACGCACACAATATGAGAAAAATCTATAAATTTGTCAATGAAGCCACCCAGGAAAATAAAACAAATCAAATCAAAATATGCTTTATTGTCTCAAGAAATGTATCTCATTGACAAAGCTGTATAAAAGAAAGTAAAGTTTACCAGAATAAAATTCAATAAGACTTATACTAAAAAAAGAAATGTTCCAAGTTTTTATAATAGGTCACATAACAAAAAACACATGACAATATATTATAGAAATGGTATCGTTTTCAACCCAAATGAAAACAAAATATGTTCTATCTCAAATCAAAGATTGACACTCTTATAACTGATCAATTGGAAATAGCTAATATTGGTAACACATTTTTTGTAACTATTGGTATGGAGATGGCAAAAAAATTTAGCACACCACTTGAACCTATTCCATTTGAAAAAAACCATTTTGTCTCAATGTATTTAAAACCTACAAATCATAACAAAGTTATTAATCATATAAACAACTTAAAGAATAATTGTTCATCTGGTATTGACAGTATTACCTCCAAAATATTTAAATTTTTACATATTTACCACTTGTTCATATAATAAACATAATATTTAGAAGTGGCATAGTACCCAAACATTTTAAGGTCTCGTTTGTGATACCTATTTACAAGCAACAAAACAGCTGTCAATATGGCTGCCATAGGACAAACATTATTTTCTTCTATATGAGTCTGTGGTTAATTTAAAAACTGATTTCAAGGATTTTCATATATATATATATATATATATATATATATATATATATATATATATATATATATGAGTTAGTTTTTTCTTGAACATCCGTGTATATATAGTTGCTAGATTTTTCTTGGGTTATAAGTTCATAGCATTAAAACAATTCTCAAAAATTATTAGTCATCTATTCATTTTAAAATTTGACGTTTCGGCAGGTGGCTCCGTGCCTTTCTCAAAAATACTTTCTAATTTAAATTATTTTAGAAAGTATTTTTGAGAAAGGCACGGAGCCACCTGCCGAAACGTGAAATTTTAAAATGAATAGATGACTAATAATTTTTGAGAATTGTTTTAATGCTATGAACTTATAACCCAAGAAAAATCTAGTAACTATATATATATATATATATATATATTTTGTACAGGATCATTTTTTTAATTGTGTAATTGCTTTAAACATAGCTATGACAAGTGAATACTACTTTTTGAAGCTTTGAAGTTGAGAACACCGAGGAGCGATGCAAACACAATATTATTATAATTAAAGATTAAATCATTTTGTAGTGTAGATCCAAGACTTTCCCCCAGTGACAAATATGGACATTGTTTGTTACTTAGTTGTTCAATTTTAAATTATGTATATCCAAGTTAAACTTAGTACAATCTGTGTGTTTAATATTTTATACTGCACCCAGTACATATATTTTTTTTATAAATAAAACATATTAATAAAACAAACATGTTTTTATTTAAATAAATTGTCATACATGTCAGAGTGAAAAAATATATAACATTTTTAGAGTAAATATATTAAGTATAAAAAGTTATGTCTTTACAATAAACCTGAGTTTTTTCAGCATAATGAAACCTTTACTCTTTATTAGACTTAAACTTGCTTATTTATTGTATACTTATGTCTTGAAAAAAATTAATTATATACTTGCACTCCAGGACAGGATTATGTCGTCGAGCCCCTAAAAAAAGTTACATTTTGTTCCCTTTATACTTGTAATCCTTAGTCTAGAATTTCCACCCTTCATAATTTAATACATTTAAAAACTTCTGTCCTGAATGCATAACAGGATCTTTCTTCATTCAGTCATAGGTTTTGTCGAGAGACACTTTTGATAAATCTTAGTTTTAAGTAAGTAATAATCCTGTATATGGTTATCATAGCTTCATTAATATATAAAAAAAAATCTGTAAAAACTGTGGACCACAGCAACCACACTTTTGCTAGGATAATAAAAATCTAAAATGATATGATGAATGATGATGATGAATTTGTCAGTTTAAGATAGAATGTAAAAAAAATATGTATTACTCTTACAGTGAATTTAGGCACTATGAGTCATTTAAATAGGATTACTTTGCTTTCTCAAACAAACAAAAAATAATTACAGAGTTCCATAAAGGTATAAATTATTTAAAAAAAATCTCTTTGAAGATGGTAAATACAAATACTGCTAAATATTTAAGTCCCATTAATATTGGTAAAACAAGAAAATAATACAGTATTAAAATATGTAAAGGTACAAAATGTAATATAACTTTTTCAAACAACAATTAGAGATATCTTAGATCAGAATCTCTATTGTGAATCATAATAATTGTTAATTAGCTAGATTAATTTTAGTTGATGATTAATATGAAATGTTTTGCACACACTTGGGCCCAATTTAATTTAGTAGTACGTAAATCCTCTCCTTTTTACAGTAATCCACTTCAGCTGCATCGACGAAAGTTCATTCAGTCTTTTTTTATATCTATAATTGAAAATTGTTGGAACTTAAATATAAAAGTAATATTGTCTCTCATCCCTCTACTTCCACCATTTGCAGTACAACAAAAAGAAAAGTAATTTAAGGTTTTTTTGTATATGAGGTGTAGTTTTTAGGTAATTCAATGATCAATAAGTTGAAAATGGGTAACATATGGACTTAGCGAAAAAGTCTTGCTTATCTGAAAAATAAGATTGCCTTTAAAAAATGTACTTTTATTTTTTTAGACAGCCCTATTAAAGAGCCTGCAAATAAAAGTCAGAAAGCTTTTAGAAGTTATTTAATAGTAGACTTAGGTTTTGGAAAAACTAATGGTGAATTTGTGAAAAATGCATCTTTTGACATATCACCATTTAATTTCTTGTAACCTGAGTTTATTATCAAACAACCTTTATTAGCTCTTTGACTTGCATTTGCAGGATTTTTAATTCGGCTGTCTCAAAAAGTGGAATTTCAAAATTTTTTTGTTTTGCAAACTTCTATTTTGATATTTATTTTGCACCCTGTATATAGAATGACATTCTTTTCTTGATGAATATTGTTTTTCAGGTAAGCAAAACTTTATGGATAATATGAATTATATAACAATGTTTTTTATGCCTAAAATCACAAATATATATAGGTTACCTAAATCCACGGGCATGCTGTGTATATATTATATATATATATATATATATATATATATATATATATATATATATATATATATATATATATATATATATATATATATATATATATATATATATATATATATATATATGTATATATATATGTATATATATATATATATATATATATATATATATATATATATATTATATTCCACAGCAATTTTTGCTTATGAAAAAAATTAGTTTCGGTGCAAAAAATTGTCGTATAATATACAAGTAGCACAAAAACACACAAAAGCAAGTAGGTAAAACAAAAAAATATGAGACATTGTTGAAAAATACTTTTGAGTTTCTAAAACTGCTGCAAGGTGGTGTAATCAAGTAAATCAAATGAAAGAACCTTTTCTTCAATAATATGCAGTATTGTTTTCTGGCTTTTGACACATATCCCACAGTGAGGGTGGTGAATATAATTATTAATTTGCATTTAAAATTGCTTTATGCCTTACATTTTATGTCAAAGTATTTGTGGTGAAAATCAGTAAAAACAAAAATAGGAAAATCCAAATCTATTTACAAAATAAACAGAGAATTTAATTGTTATTATATATGACCTAATGAGTCTTTAAAAAGAAACGAACTTTTAGTAAGGAAAAAAGAAAAAAATTGAATTCTAATTTATTAAAAACAAACTTATTACCAATTTCAACTATTTAATTTTACAGTAAGAGAAGATGCAAAGCATCTGCAGATAATTCAGTGTAAATATCTTCATTGGTGAATCTTCTGTTACATTTCCTAGATCTTTCTTTCCTATTTATAAAATGTTAATTTCTGGCTTGTGCAGCTTCTTCAGTCAGTCCTATAGTCAATAAAGCATATTTGATTGTTTTTGACCTGTGAATCAAAATTTTATGAATAGAAGCAGGGGCATGTGTTACCAATTCTATAGGCTAACATACAGGTTGCCCATTTCTTTTGTGTAGTTTTCAAATCTGTTGACATCTATCCTTTAGTTTGAAGCAAGGACTTGCAATACTTGTATGAAACATTTTAATCAAATTTAAATCTATTTATTTAATCTGTATTTTCAGATCATTAAAATGAACCAATAATCTGAATGCCCTGAATCGACAGACGCATTTATGATGAGTCCACAGACACTCTATTTCTTGCAGTAGGAACATTTTTAAAAATAAATCATCAGCACAAAAATAAGTCATGGTGGGTTCCATTTTTTACAAGTTCCCTCTATTAAAACTTTAGTTACGATACACCTCCGCGTCTGATATTGGATTTGTATTTTCAAATCCTTAAAATTAACTAATAATCTAAAAATCAGACGCGATCGCGATGAATCCACATAAACTCCACTCACACCGACTGGATTTAGAGTGTAAAAAACTAGGAGCAGTATCAAAATGTTATTAACCATGCTTCAGTTTATCAGACGTACAACAATAGAAACACATTTTGGTTGTGGGCTCCAGAACTATAATATCTAAAAAATGAAATATGGCAACCCTAGCGCTAGATCACACAAATAATTGAAGAGATTCTTTTTAAAGTGCCTGCTGTTCTTGGCAGAAGTTACATAAAGTGGTAATTTGTTATAAACTATACAATTATAATAAAGAAGAAAAGCCCTTCTGGTGTCATGAGTATAATTGAATTCCAGATGTTTAGATTTATCTTCAATATTTCTTAAGGAATATAATACTAATTAGCCTAATTGTAAAATAAATTGATTTGTTATTAATGATATTAAAATCTTTTTTTTTTTTTAATTTTAGACTCTGACTGGAAAAGAAATTGAAATTGATATTGAACCAACAGATAAAGTTGAAAGAATTAAAGAAAGGGTTGAAGAAAAAGAAGGTATTCCACCCCAGCAGCAGAGATTGATTTTTTCTGGAAAACAAATGTAAGTGATTTATATAGCACTTTGTATCAAAAAGATTGTATTATTTATATTACTGGTTAAAATAATGCTGGAAATATTTTACACATAGGAGAAAGTTTTTCAAATGTACCCATGTTTATTTTTAAGGCTAGAAACATTAAAAATTATCTTTTCTAACTATACAGAGTTCTGGGTACCTCATGCTACAGGAATTCCAAAAAGTAAATATATGGATACCCTATTTCACTAAAAATTTGGGAAAAATCCATTGTTGTGTTAATCCAAGATATTTAGATTTTTCATTTAACTTAAGTTTTAAACAATTTCGGAATATTCTTTGTATTGTATATTTTGCTTGTCTATATACAGGATAAAAAAATAGCTATTAACGCAAACACATTTAACATCATATGCATGGGTGCAAGGAGGGAGCCCCACCTGGAAAATGCAGGTATTATATATTAAGTATTAAATGCATATGTATGAAAGGTATTAAAAGAGGTTTTATTTGAACTTATATTCAGGATAAACATCTGCTAATAATAATACTTGTCATGTGTCCGAAACATTAATAATATTCCTCTTATTCATTTGGCATGCATTTACAACTTATAGTTCTATGACTTACATTTGACAACAGTCATTAAAGATAAAATGATTATTGGGCCGCTAAGTATATATTTTTCTCTATTGCTATTTATAAAATCAGATAAATTGTTACTTTCCTCATGTGATCAATGAAAAAAATCAGCCTCCAAGATTTTTCAGATTTTCATTTTCAAGCTCCTTAAATGCCAAAAAAAAAGTTTTCTCAATTCTGTTTTTTTTTGTCAGGTTTGTCAGTCTGTCTGTCTGATCGTGGCACAGCTAAATAACTGTAAATATCCAGTTCACTTTAAATTTTGATACAAAATTAAAGATCAAATGAGGATAACATTTTGGTAAAAATCCAATATAGCTGAACAAAATGGAAGTCTAATAAAACTACTAATCCACATTTCCTCAAATTTTGCACAAAAATCAAGTGTGAGATAGAGATAAACTGGTAAAATTTTGGTGAGGTATGGTGAAACAAAATGGGGGCCTAGTCCGCCTAGTTAAATCTTTAATGTATCAGTATCAAAAAACTACTTGTTATGCAATGTTGCACACAAAAATCAAGTGTGAATTAGAGAGGAACTAGTAAAGTTCTGTCAATTCCATATGTCAAAAAAAAAAATGGTGACCTAATTCAATGTTTCAAAAGTCAGTAAAAAATTCCACTTTTTAGAATAAATACCTTTTTATGAAGGTAATACATTTGCAAAAAAGGTATTGGAGTTTAGTATATATATATATATATATATATATTTCATCAGTTAAAAAGTAATATACATATATTATATCATATTAACTGGGAAAAAGGTCAAAAGATGCAGTTCCACGCAAGTCAAAGCAGCGCAAAATAGGCTCTCCTTAATATTTGTTTAGCCCCCTCAAGTCATGTTACACCTCCTTTGATACACAAAACTGCATGGGCACACTAACCAATTGTTTAACAATCTAGGTGTCTATGCAGTAAAAAAAAATCAAGAAAACTATAGCAGTACTTTTCCAATGGTAATTTTTTAAGTTTGTGTTTAAATATACTGACAGCAGGTGAGTGCCTAATACCTTTTTCAAGAATATTTTCTGATAAAAACTAGTTCTGTAGATATTTAGCAAGAGTAAATGTTTCCTACGAGTGTCATGATGATGAGCTGCCCTAGTAGACTAAAAAATTTTTTTTTATATGCATATAGGCAAGTATGTACAGATCAAAATTTGTAAATATTTAAAAATGGGGTTACATGAATCTCTATGCGACAGGCCACTCACCATTCTTATTGCAAACTTTTGCATTGGAAAAACACGTTTATTGTGTAAACTGGTTCCTGAGTTCAGCATACCATAGTGAATATGGGAACATTTGAGTAGTAGGGTACTTTGACTGCAATGATTTGATAGCAAAATAAGTACTATGTAGTTTTTTACACAGGTTATCTATATGCATCTGCCAAGTAAGGGCATTGTCGAAAACTATGCCAAGCATTTTTGTTGTATTAGCTGAATACACAATGTCATTAGATTTATCACATAAAATCATGGTGTTGGTACTTTGCTGTCGGTGAGATGTGAATAGAAAACCATTTGTTTTGTTTTTCTTAACAGTTTTTTTCTGCCCAAAGAATTACTTTTTATACACCTCTTCAGCCATGGTTTTTAATGATAGTAAATCTGATCTACTTATGATGATATTGTGTCATCGGCATAACAGATGGAAAGCATTTGAGATGAAACTTTTTCAACATATAGAATGAGGTCATTAGCGTAAAGTAAATAAAGTAATGGCCCGAGGATTGATCCTTGGGGAACACCCTAAGTAATAATTTTTGAAATGCTCCTTTTGTCATTCACAACAACACATTGATAACATCTTTCCAAGTATGAAGCGAATAATGTCAGGGGTTTTCCACGGATTCCATATCTCTGCAACTTAGATATTAAGAGTTGATGATCTACCGTATTGAATAGTCAAAATCAAAGTCATAGTCACAATATGCTTTATTGTCCAAAGAAAATGACAAAGCTCTTAAAATAAACAATTAAAGTAAGCAAACTAAAATTATTAAAAGAAAACATTAATGTCATACAACGTCACAGAATATAAAAAATCTTGACAACAAAACAGCACACCGAAAAATGATCTGATGATGAACAGAATTTACACAATACACAAGACTAAAATATAATAAATGACCACATATACACCCCATCTAAAAGAAGTTTGATTAAAAATAAAAATAAAAATCTGCATTACATATTTACACATCCTAAAATATATATAAACACAATACCCATATAGACACTCTTAATTAAAATTTTTTGCTAGAAATTCTTCAACATTGTAAAATGATTCAGAGATCATTAAATTTTTAACAGTTCTAAATAATCTAATGCTGACTGGGAGGTTATTAAACATTTTTTTTTTGAATTATAAAAAACAGAGTTTTTAGTTAGGGCTATCGAAGGTGTAGGTAGACTAATAGAGAAAGGACTGCGGGTGCCCATCAAAAACAAAGTATGAATTCTTTCTAAATGCTTCAGAATTTTTTTTTCACGTGGCTTTAGGCTGTATAGGTATCTTGTTGCACGTTTCTGCAGCATGAAAATTGATCGAAACAAGTTACCGCTGCACGAGCCCCAAAAACAAATTCCATATCTCAAATGTGATTCGATCACCGAAAAATAAACATTTCTTGCTACTGTTTCGTTTAGCTCAGTTCTAGTTATTCGAACAGCATAACATCCAGAACTAAGTTTCTGGCACAATTTATTAATATGTACATTAAATTTTAACTTATTATCGACAAACATTCCCAAGAACTTGTTTTCTGTCATATTTTTAATTATTTGACTATCAAGAGAGGTTTTATCAATGTGACATTTAAAGGTTAAAATGTTGGTTTTCGACACATTAAAAGACAGACGATTCACATTGCACCATTCCTGTATGTTATGAAGATCAGCATTCATCATATCATTCAGAATGTCAGGATTTTTATGATGCCATAAAACTGTTGTGTCATCGGCAAGTGAGGTGCACTGTCCATTGTGTACGAAAGAGGGCAGATCATTAACATATATTAAAAATAGAAGTGAGCCAAGAACAAATCCCTGAGGTACATCGGCGGTTATATCTAGTTTGGACGAAAGTTCACCTTGAAAACGGACGCTCTGATGGCGGTCAGTTAGGTACGATGTTAGCCATTTCAAAATTGCGCCCCTAAAGCCATAGAGTTCCAGCTTACTCAGCAGTATCCTGTGACAGACACAGTCAAAGGCCTTTGTCAAATCGCAGAACACTGCCGAGGCAACCTCTCCCTCATTGAGGCTCAGATATAACTCTTTCATAAAATGAAAAATGGCATCATCAGTGTTCCTAGAATATCGAAAACCAAACTGTGCATCAGAAAGCAATTTGTGCTTATCCAAAAATGAAAGCATTCTAGATTTAACCACTTTTTCCACAATCTTGCTAAGTGTAGGTAGTAAAGAAATTGGCCTAAAGTTAGTAGGTAAATCCTTGTCACCTGCTTTAAATAAAGGAATAACAGTGGCCATTTTGAGAATGGAAGGAAAACTCCCATTCTGAACACTCAAATTTATAGCACCTGCAAGACTCTCCAAAGAAGGGTTAGGGATATTTAGACAAATTTTGATCAAAATTTCATCCCAGCCTGAAGAATTTTTGTTCTTTATGTCCTGAAATATGGTTCTTAACTCATTTGGAGTAACTGGTACAAAATAAAATGTCTCGAGTACAGATACATGTCTGAGAAAGGATAAGGGGTCAATGGAGTCACTAGTTTAGTTTAGTTTAGTTTATTGATATTAATGGCATTTAAAACAACATACATAAGAGAACAATAACAATTGAATAAATCTAGTAAAACTTGAGAATTTGATAACTCTATAAAATTATAAAATTGTTAATAATATATTTAACTAAAACTACACACATTTAAAAGTACATCAATAAAATCATATCTGTTACTAACCTACAATGTTATTAAAATCAGTCAAAATGGTAAAAACAGTAAAATAGTAAAATAAGAACATTTATAAATAAAAAAACATACTAACACTCTAACATGTCACCATCTGTAAACTCACCAAATGAGTAAAAGGCCTTTGCCAGTAAAAACTCCTTCACTCTGGTTTTAAATTGCCTCAGCGGGAGGTCCCTGACAGTCCTGGGGAGGGTATTAAAAATTATTTCGTGTATCATAAGAGTGGAAGTCACCATTCAAGGTGAACTTTTGTATGTTAGTTTTAGAATAGAGAATATTTTCGAAAATAAAAATGCAAGGAAAAGTTTTTTTTGCTCAGTAAATTTAGATCTACAATCATCCCTATAACCTATACCCAAAATAATTCTGATTGCTCTTCTCTGCAGTGCAAAAATTCTACCTGCCTCCGCAGCACTACCCCACGCTATTATTCCATAACAGAGAGAATGACAGAGAGAAAAGTATGCAGTCCTCAGAACATCCCCAGAAATGGACCCAACTAAATTCCTTAGGAGAAATATATTCTTACTCAATCTTTTTGCAAGCTGATCAATGTGCAAATCCCACTTTAACTGTGGATCCAAGGTAAAGCCTAAAAACCGCACCGACTCATCCATCCTCATTTCACTCTCACACACTCTCAGGGAAAACACCATAAGCCCTGTTTTGGTCTCATTAAGAACAAGGTGATTGTTACTAAACCGGGTTTTAGCACCCGACTGTGCCTCACTCGTTCCTTCAGCAATCTCCTGACTATTTTTGAAGAGAAGGCTTATGGTGGTATCATCAGCAAACAGATTAAAATCAGCAGTGTTGTTGCTCTGAGGTAGATCATTCATATATATTAAGAACAAAAGAGGTCCTAATATAGAGCCTCGTGGAACACCAACTGATAATCCTCTACTCTCTGACAACTCCCCCCCCCCCCCCACCCTTACACTTTGCAGCCTACTAGTCAAGTAGGATCTCATAAGCTGAAGGCTGATTGTATCAAAGTTATATGATTTAAGTTTATTTATGAGGAGATCACGCGAGACACAATCAAATGCCTTGCTAACGTCGCAAAAGATGGTGCTCACATACTCAAGATTCTCGAAGGTTTCCAGTACAGAAGTTATGAATTCAATCAGACTTGTGACAGTGCTGTGGCCTGCTCTAAAGCCATGTTGTGCAGCAGTAAATAATTCTTTACCTTCAAAATATTGGAGTATTTGGGCCGCCATGCACTTCTCGAAAACCTTTGACAAGACTGGCAGTAGTGATATGGGCCTATAATTCCCTAAGTCATTTCTATCACCCTTATTCTTGTAGATGGGCACCACTGAGGCATGCTTAAGTACTTTTGGAAAATACCCCACCTGGATACAAAGGTTTATGATTTTCGTTAGTGGATATAGTATTATTTCCCTAACAAGTTTTAAAAGAGGAACCCCTAACTGATACATATCTTGACTAGTTTTATTTTTTAGATTTTTAATTATATCTCGGACCAATGTATGAAACAAGGTCGAAAAGTGAACCCAGGTCCCATTATTTTAACCCCTCCCCTGAATCCCCCCTAGTAAATCCTGGGCAATATTTACAAACTATTCGTTAAAACTGTGGGGTGAAATGGTACTATCTTTTTGTTCTTGTAGCCCCCCCTGATATTAGAATCCCCTTTAATTATATTCCACATTTCCTTTGAAGGATTGTTTGCTCTATTTACACGGGTATCATTGTGTTTTATTTTAGCCTCCCTTAGGGCCTTCCTGTACTCCTTCCTGTAGGAATTACGTATTTGGCGAAGCTGCTCTGTGGGGTTCGATTTATACAGGTCATTAAAAAATCCGACCCATTCTCTAAACTGCCTTAGATCCTGATTGAACCAGGAACACTGATCTTTTTTTCAGGAAACGAGGTAGTGAAGGCATTCACAAAAACATCTATAAATAATGACATCTTCTCATCTAAGTTGAGAAACCCGTCATCAAGAAACTCCTATGAGATAGCCTCAATCAATTTATAAAATTTTACTTTTCCTTCCTCTGTGAATGGTCTATAAACCCGAAACGTATCCGGATCCCCTGTGCTTATGTCCAGACCCTGTATCTGCAGAAATTGAGCCAAGTGGTCTGACAAACAAACATCTCTGCTCTCTGTTGTACAAGTATTTACATTATTAAAATTTATGGACATGTTATCGAGACAATTATTTTCTCGTGTTGCATTAAAAAACACCTGTTTAAAACCATATGAAATTATAAAATCTCTATACTTACAGTCTTCCCCTGTATTTGACCCAAAATTAATATTGAAATCTCCCGCTAATACAATTCTCTTATCACAGCCAATCAAATTTAAGGAGGTCTCCAGAGTATTTAAGAATATCTGAAAATCGCCAGATGGTGACCTGTAAAGAGAAATAACATATACCTTAAGTTTTTTTAAACAAACATAACATATTTCAATGTTTTTTTCAATTGAAAGAGCGCAAACTTCTGGGTTTTCTTCTATGTCCATTTTGGAGTTGACAAAAATTGCGGCTCCACCCCTGGTATAAACTTTCCTACAAAAAGCAGCAGCCATTTTAAAATTGACCAGTTCCGCGGTTTTTATTTCCTCTTCTTTTATATTGTGCCCGCTCAAACACACAATATTGACGTTGTTTTCATTTAGTACAACCTCCAGTTCATTTGTTTTGTTTCTCAATGAATCTATGTTATATTGCAATATGTTTAATGTGTCCCCACCCTGTGTCCCTCCTGAGACTTGTTTGTTTGTTTTGGGTGGCTCTGGATATTCAAAAAATGGTTTACAGTAGCTCCCTGGGGCCAAAAATCTCCTGAATTAATGTCTTCTCCTATCAATACTGGAACACCTAGTTTAAATGAACTTATTCTGTTTGATTTTTTGGTTATCATTTTATCACAGAAACATTTTTGTTGATATCCATTTTCCTTGATGTACTGGATAATTTCTTTCGGTTCGACCGGATCAAAGCCTGAAATGAACAGCCAAGTGTATTTCTGGGCCATTTTTAAGCCAGCCGATTCTCTTGTACCCTTATCGGGTGGAGGTCGATTGAATGGTTGTTGCGTCATATTTGCTCGGTTTTTCTTCCTTCCTTTGATGCCAACAATTTACCATGGTGCTTCATTTTCATTTGATATTTGCAGATCTTTTTCAGTGGATTTTTTATTACTTTGACTAACTTGCAGGCATTGTTTTTGTTTGACACTTTCATTATTCTCTACACTGACGCTGTCAATTTGAGACATTCTCTCTCTTTGATTAGAGACAGAAATGGCAGGCGGCAAAGGGGAAGGCGCCCGATTTCGGTCGACACTAGTTGAACTGCTATTGGAACAGTCTTGGACTGGTGGAATTTCTGAAAACGCCTCATTATTGTCGATATCGATTTTATGCCCATCCCTGTTTCGACTCGCTGGACTTTTGGGATTTGTGACCTGGACGTTCGAAGTAGCACTAGTTAATTTAACAGCGCCCTCTATTGGTCTTAAATTGGGTAGAGGATCAAGGATCTTACTTTGAACTTCGTCTAGTAGATACTTCAAAAGACTGTTTTCATCAAAGTTGATCTTCGATTTTTTTTGAGTGGAAGTTTCTACCTCGTGGATGCATTCTGCATTTTTCTGTGTTGCGTTCACATACTGCACAATTTTTTTGTTGCAATGATTGCAATTTTCGGACTTTTTTTTGCTTTTTTAATTTCCGCCTCTGTCGACCCGTCTTCAATGGTCGCCATCTTTTGACTTTGACTAGTGATACCACTGCTCAATTTTTGTGCAATAGTACAATAAAACTGATTAATTTCGTTGGCTCCCAAATTACAGTTAATAAAATGACTCAGTTCCTTGCCTCGCAGCTCATTAACTATATTCCAGATTTCCCTTTGTTTATTTCCTGCAGTTATTACTCGATTATGGTAGTAAAGTTGTTTAGCAAGTTTAATGGATTTTCGATAAACACATCTGTACTTATTAAAATAGGTCATAAAAGGCAAGTTGTCCAAAAAATATTTTCTTAGCATGTGAAGACATCTCATGTTTTTAGATGAAACTTTTAGTCCTTTAGTAATCCAAGGTTTTTTATTTTTAGATTTTATGTTTACAATAGGAAAAGCCTTATTAAACAGTTCTGCTATACTAGAATGATAAGCCTCAAGAGCATTGGCCATTAGGAAAATACTATTCCAATCGTAGGCTGCACATAGATGTGAAAATATTTTATAATTACTCCCAGTCAGCAGTCTACCATATTTTCTAGATATCTTATTTTTAGATGTGTCAATAACATTGGTTACAAAATGGCACAACACAGCTTCATGATCAGAGAGACCACTATTTACAACTTGACAAAGAACATCAAAATTTGAACAAATATAGTCCAATAATGTTTGTGAGCACAGACTTAGGCGTGTCAGTGAACTTACATGCATTTTTAACTGATAACAGCTAAATAGATTGTTTAATTGCAGAGAATTATTACTAGGGGTTAGAAAGTCAATGTTCAGGTCACCGCCTAAAAATACTTGAGTTTTTGGTGGAATTTGACTCAACAAAAAATCCAATCTCTTCAAAAATTCATCAAAATTACCTGATGGTGCTCTGTATATGCATAAAAAATAAATATTACAATTTTTGAACATGACCAAACTAAATTCAAAAACTTGATCGCTTATCAAGTAATCGTAGTTACTAACTACATTAAAATTAGTTTTATTTTTAAATGTATCTTTAATAAATATAAGTGTACCACCATAAACCATCCTTGATCTACAATAAGAGGTAATTATAGAATATTCGGGTAAGTAAATTGGTTCTTCTGGCCTAAGCCAGTGCTCAGTTATTAAAACAAGAGCTGGAAACTCAAGACTATGCAAAAGCCACTGTAATTCATCAGTCTTACCTCTAATACATTGCACGTTCAACAACATCACAGACAATTCATTGTTATTAGGCTTATTAACTATGTAGGACATTTTGGTTGAATGTCCTTCGCTAAAAAATCAACCGACTCTGACGATGGTCAAGACAGATTATCACAATTCGATTTTGTTGAACATGCAGGTTTTTTTGATACATCACAGGAATCGAATCGCAATGTACACGCCCCGTAAGTTTCACAAATCTCTTCAATTTGTACTATTTCCTAATAATTTAACGTGGGTAAACTTTTTAAGAGACTTTTTTAGTTTTAAATTAAAATTAAATATACAATTTTCAGAACCTTCATCAAATTTACCAAAAGGGACAGAGCTGATTAAAATATTTGTATGTTTACATAGAAACAGCTTATCAGTTATAAAATGTTCAGACGGAATGTTAAAATTTTTAAAGTCATTTAAACCTGCAATTATCAATACTGTGTCATTATGGGTGTAGTTTCTTGTCAGCACTTCGATATTTTCAATAACAGATGAAAACTGTGCACCAGGTTTAATTACACACTCTGTTTTAAATAAATTGCTTCTACAGTTGATCAGTTTGTCAATATTTCTTGTTGATCACACAGTATCATAAACCTCTTAGAATCAACATCATCATGAAAACACACTTGCTTCGAATTCACTGGACTTGACAAGGTGTTACAGATATTTAATTCACCACGTACTTTGCAAATTTCGCTACCATCCCAGGAATTATCCTTTTCCAATGTTCTTATGGTTTCTATCATATCCCTATTTATTTTCATAAGGTCATCAAAAATCCGAAATTTGTGATATATGCTTGTTTAAGTTTAGAATCTGACCCCTTCGTTCTGCAATCTGTTTTTCAAAGTTTTGTTCATTCTCAATAGCATCATCATGAAAGCTTTGGGACTTCTTTTTTTCTCTTTTTATAAAACCCATTACCCATAGTTTGTTTCCAAGCGCCTGTACAATATTATTTTGGAGGACAGAGCAGACTCAGTACTTTTCAGTTTGGTAAATCTATGTTGTGCTAAGAATAAGATGTTATACTTTCCAAAAAAGGACGAAAGTTGATCTCTCAAGCTCATTTCATATACCTTTTTCTGTAAAATTTTCTACTACATTTAACGAGTCATGTACTGCATTAGGAACATTTTCTTTTGACGAAGCAAGATTTCTTATGGTTTGGATAGCTGAAACACTTGGTTATATGTAGGTATGGCAAAAGTTGTTTCAACCTCGCTTTCACTATCATCCTCTTTCGAGTCTAAAACTACAAAAATTATTTGATTTTAATGTTGCTAATTTTATAATGTCTTGGTCTGTTGGGAACCCCATTGTTTGCACATCATCATTAATATTAACATAATCTTCAAACAAACATCAGTATTCATTGCAGTTTTGTATGAGATCCAAATTTCTTTTAAGTTGGACAGAGGAAGGTCATCTTCATCCCAGCCATCAGTAGTATCCTGCACTAATTCATCTTTAGCAATTCCTGTCTTCCTGAAACAATTGCTGATTGTTTATGGATTTACATCAAGATTACAGTTTTTATTTAGATCTCTAATTGTGTCAATATTACTTGCAACTTGCTTTAAAGCTAATGTTGTGTTGTTGCCACATTGCAAATCTGCAGATGTACTCTCACCAAAAACCAACCCATGGATGATATTATGTCTTTTCAATCTTATTTAACATGCGACCGATATATCTCCGAAATACAGGTATTTCCCCGAAAACTTCGAGTTAGGCTGCTAAATTTCAGTTTGAGTTACAGAAATTTGACTTGCAGAGTAAGAAATATTTGAGCAGATTGTAAAATCTTAATTATTGGCAAAAAATATTCAGTTAGTTAGGGAATATTAACACTAAAAAAGGGATAATGTAGAGTGCATTTCAAATTAATTTGGATCGAACTCTAAAAAGGTAAACATTTTATTAAACTACCTAACATCCAAAGTGTTTACGACCTTTACTTCTGTCCAGGCCATCAATACATCAAATGTTGTATATACAAATTTTGTTAAATTTATATGTTTTTTATTTTTCCGAGCTCAATTAAATTTGGCGAATTATTAGATATAGACCAAGCCTTTTTTATAATTTTATGGGTGTCATACCAAGTTTCGTCCAGATAATAAATTGGTCTATCATGTTCGGGGAATTTTGAAATAGTTTCCAAATATTCGTTTCTACATTTAACTAATCTTATACTTTGTCGTTTGTCAATTGCTTTATATTTAAAGCCACGTTTTTTTAGGAATCCTTACTCAGTTGTTTTAGAACAGTTGACAATTTCTTTTCTTCTTAATTCTCCCTTCATAGTTTCCAAAGATGGATAATTTTTGTCAGCCCATATATTGTATACTATAACTTCTCTTATATTTTCTAGGTTATGATCTTTTATAACAAGGCTAATGCCACAATCGTTCTGTTCTTTTCTCTTTTTTATAAATGTTTAAAATTATTTTACATGTGTCTTCGCTTAATGTCTTAGCTCCTGAACTGCCCTAAGTACTATTTATATTTTCACGTTTTATAGGTTCGCCTCTATTTGAATATTTTCAGACGGAATGTTAAAATTTTTAAAGTCATTTAAACCTACAATTATCAATTCTGTGTCATTATGGGTGTAGTTTCTTGTCAGCACTTCGATATTTTCAATAACAGATGAAAACTGTGCACCAGGTTTAATTACACACTCTGTTTTAAATAAATTGCTTCTACAGTTGATCAGTTTGTCAATATTTCTTGTTGATCACACAGTATCATAAACCTCTTAGAATCAACATCATCATGAAAACACACTTGCTTCGAATTCACTGGACTTGACAAGGTGTTACAGATATTTAATTCACCACGTACTTTGCAAATTTCGCTACCATCCCAGGAATTATCCTTTTCCAATGTTCTTATGGTTTCCATCATATCCCTATTTATTTTCATAAGGTCATCAAAAATCCGAAATTTGTGATATATGCTTGTTTAAGTTTAGAAACTGATCCCTTCGTTCTGCAATCTGTTTTTCAAAGTTTTGTTCATTCTCAATAGCATCATCATGAAAGCTTTGGGACTTCTTTTTTTCTCTTTTTATAAAACCCATTACCCATAGTTTGTTTTCAAGCGCCTGTACAATATTATTTTGGAGGACAGAGTAGACTCAGTACTTTTCAGTTTGGTAAATCTATGTTGTGCTAAGAATAAGATGTTATACTTTCCAAAAAAGGACGAAAGTTGATCTCTCAAGCTCATTTCATATACCTTTTTCTGTAAAATTTTCTACTACATTTAACGAGTCATGTACTGCATTAGGAACATTTTCTTTTGACGAAGCAAGATTTCTTATGGTTTGGATAGCTGAAACACTTGGTTATATGTAGGTATGGCAAAAGTTGTTTCAACCTCGCTTTCACTATCATCCTCTTTCGAGTCTAAAACTACAAAAATTATTTGATTTTAATGTTGCTAGTTTTATAATGTCTTGGTCTGTTGGGAACCCCATTGTTTGCACATCATCATTAATATTAACATAATCTTCAAACAAACATCAGTATTCATTGCAGTTTTGTATGAGATCCAAATTTCTTTTAAGTTGGACAGAGGAAGGTCATCTTCATCCCAGCCATCAGTAGTATCCTGCACTAATTCATCTTTAGCAATTCCTGTCTTCCTGAAACAATTGCTGATTGTTTATGGATTTACATCAAGATTACAGTTTTTATTTAGATCTCTAATTGTGTCAATATTACTTGCAACTTGCTTTAAAGCTAATGTTGTGTTGTTGCCACATTGCAAATCTGCAGATGTACTCTCACCAAAAACCAACCCATGGATGATATTATGTCTTTTCAATCTTATTTAACATGCGACCGATATATCTCCGAAATACAGGTATTTCCCCGAAAACTTCGAGTTAGGCTGCTAAATTTCAGTTTGAGTTACAGAAATTTGACTTGCAGAGTAAGAAATATTTGAGCAGATTGTAAAATCTTAATTATTCGCAAAAAATATTCAGTTAGTTAGGGAATATTAACACTAAAAAAGGGATAATGTAGAGTGCATTTCAAATTAATTTGGATCGAACTCTAAAAAGGTAAACATTTTATTAAACTACCTAACATCCAAAGTGTTTACGACCTTTACTTCTGTCCAGGCCATCAATACATCAAATGTTGTATATACAAATTTTGTTAAATTTATATGTTTTTTATTTTTCCGAGCTCAATTAAATTTGGCGAATTATTAGATATAGACCAAGCCTTTTTTATAATTTTATGGGTGTCATACCAAGTTTCGTCCAGATAATAAATTGGTCTATCATGTTCGGGGAATTTTGAAATAGTTTCCAAATATTCGTTTCTACATTTAACTAATCTTATACTTTGTCGTTTGTCAATTGTTTTATATTTAAAGCCACGTTTTTTTAGGAATCCTTACTCAGTTGTTTTAGAACAGTTGACAATTTCTTTTCTTCTTAATTCTCCCTTCATAGTTTCCAAAGATGGATAATTTTTGTCAGCCCATATATTGTATACTATAACTTCTCTTATATTTTCTAGGTTATGATCTTTTATAACAAGGCTAATGCCACAATCGTTCTGTTCTTTTCTCTTTTTTATAAATGTTTAAAATTATTTTACATGTGTCTTCGCTTAATGTCTTAGCTCCTGAACTGCCCTAAGTACTATTTATATTTTCACGTTTTATAGGTTCGCCTCTATTTGAATATTTTCATCATTCAAAATTTCAATTAAAGCACTGTTTTGTGAAAGTCCCGGTTAAAATCTTAAAGTAAACCACTACATGTTATATTTAAACTAATTAAAATATGATGGCATAAAACCAACATTTAAAATATGAACCTGTTTGAGGTAATATTCAGGCCGTCGCGTCGCGTCGGGTCGGGGTGTGAACAAATTATGCAAGTGAGGTAATTAAAGATAACAATGGACCAGAAGTATTTTTTGGTTTCAAGTTTACATTGAATTACAAAGCACAATTACAATTAACAAGCAAAATGGCAGAAAAAAAATAGTGACTTATGAAGGACAAACTTAAGAAGACAATACTGAAATGGGTAAATGATTTAAGAATTAAATAATTACTTTAAAAGTAGATGAAAATCTAGCAAAAAATGTTAAAAAAGACAAAGACTCTTTAGAAGAAGAATGGGCAAGCTCCATAGTTTTGGCACTTACTGACAAATGAGGTATAAAATTTAATTAGAGCTTAAAAATAATTGTGCACCTAGTGAAGACACTATTACAAAAGAAATTGTGATAATTATAAACAAAATCCTAGTGAGGGGTTACTTGCCAGAAAAAATTTAAATGTGCAAAAATTCATTGTATACCCTAAAAAGGTCTTTCAGACAAGCTTAGAAATTATCCCCCAGTTTTAATACTCCATTCTTTTTCAGAAATAGTGGAGAAAGAAAATAATTTTAAAATTTTATTTTACCAATTTGACGGGATTATCCACTTTAAAGTTAACAAACATATAAAATAGTACATTCAAATGACGGAAATCTAAGATAACAGAACATTGATCATTAAAATATAAAGAAAAACAAAACATCAAACTGATAATAACCATAATATAAGTGCCAAAGAAAAAAAATGTGACCAGTATCTAAATTATCTGGTTCATTATAAGACTAATAATTTAATCAAAATCACCTCTTAAGAGGTATTTATTAGCATTAGCAACTTACTCGATCGATGAGTTTAAAGATGCCTTGAGAGAAAGCAGGGATGTGAGCATTCTTCTGCCTTGGAACAGCTTGTATATTATGTTTTTTCTCTGATGCTTGTTACTTGTATGTAAGATTTAATTAATGTAATGTGTCTATTGTTTGTTTTTTTATTTTTTTAGATTTTCTTATTAGGATTAAGGTTTTATAAATATCATATATATACATATACCTTTTAGACACTTACTTATCTATGAAAATGTATATTTTCTTAAGAAATGATTTGATTTGATTTAATATCTAAAACCAGACAATGTGCATTCAAAGATGTCTATTACATTATTATAACTATTCAAAACATGAAGAGTTCTATCAATGGGCTCCATAATTTGATGATTAATGTGCAACATGAAAAGGTTCAGGCTTATATAAGCACCAATTATGTACATCATAGGACAGTAGATCTGTGCTGTTCATTATGCCTCTAAATAAGTTACATAACAAAAGTGGTTAACAAGCCATCTATTCTGCAGGAACTAGTGAACAGTAAAGGAGTTTACTGATAAAAGGAGGAGAAACCTCAGAATTTCTAGACTATAAAATCCAGAATCCTCAGCCCTTTTAAACTAATTTTTCTTAAATGTTTATTAAAGTTAACATCTTCCACAAGCCACACACACCAAGATCCTTCACAGACCTTAAATACTTTAAATCATTAATTGTTTATAATTAAAAACAAATTATTGGCCTGGGTCCACTCCCACTACCTTACTAAATCAGATTGGAGAAGAATACAATCATCTCAATTGCTAATCATTCTTAGATTGTCTCCAAAAAAGCTGAACTTACAGAATTGCATATGGTCAGCTATGCCATTGACAAATAATATGAACAGTAAAGAAACGCAACGTGAACCTTTTGGCACACCTGAATAAACAACAGAAAAGTCAGAAATATGGTTATATAATTTGATACTTCGAATTCTTCTAAGAATCTATCAAGCCATTTGAGTAATGACCTGTATAAACCATTTGTCTCAAGTTTAGTAATAAGTCACAATTTGCTTTGTCGAAGATCTTGGAAAAATCAGTATAAAACCAATCAACCTGTGTTCTATTCTTCAAGACGTTCAACAGAAAAAGCTCATAGTGTACCAAATTATCAGTTGTAGACTTACCATTACAGAAACCAAATTAGTTACGGTCAACTATTCCATTACATTGCCCACTTAGAGAGCTTTCATATACACGATTTATACCCCTCTATAATTTTGTATGTCCTGGCTGTCGCCTGACTTAAAAGTGGGCACAATAAAACTAAATTTCCGCTTATCAGGAAAAATGACCGTGCTGAGAGACAAAGACAAGAAAATAAAAGTAAATTTATAGTAAGGCAGTACCCTGGCAGCAGTAATGGACTTTCTTAAATATATTAACTCTGAAATAGATAAAAACAAATATGTAGTGTCGGTATGTACAGGGTGTCCCATTTTGGGTACTTTTGCGGGGTATCTCTGTTATTTTTATAGATAGAAAGTTGAGGTTTTCGCGACGCGTTAACAAAATTTTCATAGCCCTTTTAGTTTTTAAGATACAGGGCTAAATTGAAAATGTTGCATTTTCAGACACCTCTCGTATCTCAACTATCAGATAACTTGTCGAATATGCGAAAAATATTTCTTATATAACTTTTCCCATAGAATTCAATTTCGCCTTCGGAATTAGTATACAGGGACAGGTCAAAGAGTTTTCAGATCCTACTTTATTTTTTAAATGGAACACCCTTTATATTTATAGACTATAAAATTTGTCTTTTTTTAACTTTTCAAAAACATATAATAGTATGCACTTTTTCTCAGAAACACGCAAATAAATGACAATTGTCTGAAATTAAATGCATAATTTAATAGTAGGCTATGGCTATTGTTTATGACAACAAACAAACATAAATGTCAAATATTTGTCTATCTCATCAGTTTCTGAATCGACTTTTGGTTTATAACGGAGTGTATAAACGTTCTTTTGGTATTTTTATTTAATTGACATTTAACAATTTTTTGGAATAATGGAAGTGTATGAAAATTATGAAAAAAATGATATGCTGGTAAGTTTTACACAGAGTAATGAAAATTCTGAGGAAGGCTCGGAATAATATTTCCAAAGGTAAGTAGGCTATTAAAGCTATGAAAATCTGTATTATCATTATAAGTTTTCACTTGTTATATATCCAGAAAGAAGGCAACCGTGTTTTGAGATATTTGCTTGTTTAAAAGCAAATTTAGTTGAGCACAGATCATTTGTTCACCCGCGTCCTAAAACATAAAACCAAGAGAACAGGGAAAGAAAAGACATAGATGTTTTGGGATATATAGAAGCAATACCTTCTTCCTCGTGTAAAAAATTGAGAAGGAAGTTGTGCCAAAAACTGACGGTCAGAGGATTTTGAAGAAATATAAGTATCACCCATACAAATTTAATATAGTGCAACATTTGCATCCTGGCGATGCCAAGCGCCGGGCACTGTTTTGTCAGTGGTATTTGCAAGAATGCTTTTTTCAAGTGCAGGGATTTTTAATCGTTACAATACCCAGAACTGGCATAGTGAAAATCAGCATTTAATGTTTGAAAGGGCACAGAGAGGCAATTCGTTTAGCCTTTCGAAATGCGAATGAGACCAATGATTCTTTTTAATGCTATTAAAAAAAAATTAAAAAATGTGCCAATTTTGCATTAGAGAAAATGGTCGTCAATTTAAACATCACCTTTAAAAATTAGTTTTTTTTCTTTTTTTTTAAATAATGTCATTTTTTGTGTTTGTTATATTGTTACTTTATGCTATGAAACTTTTGTTACAAACTCATTGTTATTAAAAAACTCTATAGGTATTTTTATATCAGGAGATACCTATATACAAGGTATCCAATTCTTCGTTAGCAATCTAACATTTCTACCTTTAAAGGATGCCCAATTGGAATGTTATGGTTTACCAATATGATGGAAGGCGGTAAATAAGTAAGATATGTTAGTCACCAGACGCAATACACTCACCTAATATCGACCCAATATTATCTCTTGATGATTATTGCTAGCTCTAGTCGATAGGTTCGGATTCTTCTTTCTCGTTACTCTACCTATACTTCAATATCACAATCTCTTACTTTAGGTGTAATATTTAAGTTGAGCGCCACCAAGTTTTAATTTAAGTTAAATAAAACTTGGAAAAAAAAAGTTGGATTGAATCTAACCACTATCAATAGGTAAAGACTTATCTTGATCAATTGAAAACCAACTTCTGTAACTTAGGTATCAATGTTAAATATAAGACTGAATATAGTATAAAAGTATGTTTTTAATTATAAATTAGATTAAAATGACTTAGATATCACAAATGATATAATACTAAAAAAATGAAAAAGTGTCAAGCGAACTTTATTTTACTGAATTTTACTGCCATATGTACTGACAGACATATATGACAAATCTAACTATAACAGCAATATGTAACTTTCAGTTGTTTATTATTGTTATTCATGATCTACTATTAATTTATGCATTTAATTTCAGAAAATTGTCATGTATTTGTGTGTTTCTGATAAAAAGTGCATACTATTATATATTTTTGAAAAGGTAAAAAAAAACAAATTTTATGGTCTATAAATATACAGGGTGTTCCATTTAAAAAGATAAAGTAGGGTCCGATAACTTTTTGGCCTGACCCTTTATACTAATTCCGAAAAGTTATATAAGAAACAGTTTTCACATTTTCGATAAGTTATCTGATAGTTGAGATACAAGGGGTGCCTAAAAATGCAACATTTTAAATTTAGCCCTGTATCTTAAAAACTAAATGTGCTATGATAATTTTGTTAACGGCATCTTTAGTTTTACGAAAAAGTAGCACACTGTCGCGAAAACCATAACTTTCTATTTATAAACATAACTTTCTATTTATAAAAACAACGGAGATACCCCGCAAAAGTACCCAAAATGGGACACCCTGTACAGCAAAGCGTTGATACTGTGGATGAGGAGATATTGGCTTATAAAAGTCAAGTATTTTACTTCTGCACAGTCTTTAATTAAAATTTTGTGTGTTGGCTAAGTATTGTGGTTTTCTAGTAACTGGGTGTTTACAAATAGAAATTATTAAATTTTATTTAAAATTTAAACACCCTCTAACTAGAAATATACAATACACTCATAACATAATTTTAATTAGGGATCACATTAGGAATAAAATTAAAATTACTTCCTACATATTTACAATAAGTTATTCATCATCATTTTGAAACAGTAAATTTGTTTATCCCAAAGTTTTTATATTTATATGAATTACTGAAAAGATCCATATCTCCATTTGGTTTTGTAATTTGTTATTCTAGCTTTAAGTATTATATACTGTATTGTTCACAACCTTCTATTTGTTTTAGGAATGATGAAAAGACAGCTCAAGATTACAAAGTTCAAGGAGGCTCAGTTCTGCATTTGGTTTTGGCACTACGTGGGGGAGACGTCAGTAAAATGTGATGTTTTAGTTTTATAAGGTTCTCCTTAACTATAATTTATTATGTTTTTTATTTGTAGGTAAAAATGAAATAAAATTACTTTTTATATTAATTTTTTTAATGATAAATGAGTATTTTTTGTTTCTGCAAAATTTGTTTGGATCCTTTTGAGAAGAGAAAATACCCAGTACTTGCCTCAAGACTTTATTCTATGGTTGTGAAATGTGTATAATTTCATGAAACTAACAAGATAATATAAAATTACTGGTGTACTGCATTTTGGTAAAATGACTTAATTTTGTTTTATTACATAGTTTTAGAACTTGATTCAGTTTCCTTAAACAGCCTTAAATGGGACATTGGCATGTGTTTTTCTAAACATAAATATTAGAAATATTTTTATATTTGTACTTGTATTACATTTTCAGACTGTCCAAAAATGTTCATTAAAATTCATTAACATAAAGGAGGTTAATTGATTTAAGTGAGCAGAATGTTTCTTTAAGACCAAGCATAAAGAAAACTAGAAATATCAACTTTCACAATATAAAAGTAACAACCAAGTTGAATGGATTAGTGCGTACATGGAATATATGTTCTAGACCATGCATGAAAGTAAAAAAAGCCAATTCACACACACACATGCTTTTGCAATGTTCGAACTATAACTATAAAACTTATTGTTGCTGTTTTGGATTTAAACATAAATCCAATCATTAAAAGAATTAGAAAAAAAATGTTTGAAAATTCATTTAAAAAGTTGTTTTATATCAAGGAAATTTATGCAGTTTTTATTTCAAAAGCAAATTTACTTAGTTACGCTACTTACTAAGCCTAAAATTACATTTTTTATTCGACTTGAAATACATTTCTGGTGAGCACCAGCTTTAAAACCATATTGAAGAAGCAAAATATCCATATACATAAAGATTCACAGAAACAGTTTGCTTTAACTTTTTGACGAAAGTCTTAAAGCACGAACGCCAAAAATTAGTTTATTTCGGGGGAGTTAATGAACTTCTACCAAACTCCTGCCTACAGCCTTCGTGCAAATTTCTATATATTGTCAAATATTTATTTTATTTTAAGTAATTGTATTTATTTGTCTGTATAATACACTATGTCCATTAATTAAGAATATTTAAAAATGCAAGTCAATTTCATTTAGTCGTAATTTTCTTAACAGTAACCCGATTTTCTCAATTTTATTATGGCTGATAGGGAGTTCCCAGAAATAGGAGGGGGGTAACTAATGCTTACAAGATTAGTATAATTAGTATTGTAGGAATTATCAACTTCCTCTCAAAAGACCTATCGTAACAAATTTTGCTACATATGGACAATATAGTGTTACACGCCACATTAAAAATGAGTGTCAGCGACGTTGCCACATTTCTAGATTTTTCTGTAGATGCAACAACTTTATTATTTAATATAATTAATATTTTTTGCTGCATTCGATCCTCGTATCTGATTAAATATAATCATAAAGTTTAAGAACATATGATATTTAGTTTTGTCGTGATATATGGCAAACCAGCATTTTTTAAATAAAGGAACAGTATTATAAATATTTTTCTGTCCATAATGTCTTTTAAAGTATAAACAATCTTGGTATGTAAAACATTATTTGCCTGATTGTAAGGAGGAAAATGAAAAGTTAAATTTAGGTTATTTTATAAATCATAAACCATTCGATTTAAACTGGTCAATTTAATTAATATATTTTTGTCTGTCTATCCATATCCATAATAGTCCTTATTACTTTATTTTGTAATATTTGTAACCTATTTGTTCCTCTTTCATTAGCAATATATAAAATAGATGAGCAATGTAAAAACTGGGAAAGTTTTATTGTAGTATAAGTAAATAATTTTCTTAGAATGCAAACTTAAATTTTTACTTATTCTATTATTGATATTGAAGAAAATAATGTTTTCATAATATGTGTTAAATTTAGTTGAATAATTGCGAAATCGTAGCGGCGGATTCATAATTTAAGAAAAAAATTATTTTTGGGTTTTTTGCCACAAAATATGCCAAACCGTAAAGAAAAATTATTATAAATTACCTTAAAATTTTAATTTGTGGTCTTTTGTTCTGGACCCAGTGTAAAGGTATACGGGGGACCACACTGAAAAATATCACTTTTTAGGACGTTTCGGGGGAAAGTTTACCCCCTTCTTTAGGAAGCTATAAAATAAAAAACTAACAGCAATATATATTTTATTTTTTATAACAGAGTCGGATTTAGTCCAAGCGAAGCCCATGGCGAATTCTAAATTTAGAGGCCCCTACCATAAAAGTAGATATTTTTCAGTGTCGTTCCCCTGGTACCTTTACAGTGGACCCAGGACTAAATACCACAAATTAAAATTTTAAGATTGTTTTGTATAATTTTTTTTATTGATTTGCTATATTTTGTGGTGTAAAATCTAAAAATAATTTTCTTCTTAATTCATCGATCTTAATACCTGAATATTTAAATGAACTCAAAATCTCGAAATTTTTAAAATCAGTTTTTATAGAAATATAAGGCCTCATATCTTGTCTTAGAAACGTTTAAATTTAATTTGTTTACTCTTGACCAGTTTGATAAAGGGTAGCTGATTTACAACATTGGATAAATCGTTTCTCTTGTAAATAGATTAATGTATCGTCGACAAATAATTGTATTTAGCACTGATTTAAAATTTTTAGAATAACATTTTTGTATAAAATAAAAAAAAAACGGGCTTAAAATACTTCCTTGAAGAACACTAATAGGATTTACAAGTTTTTTTTGGAAATATTACTAATTTAATTGTGTTCTATTTTACAAATAATTTTTGAACAGTATTTTTAAATCATATCAATGTATTTTAAACAGTAATTTTTGCCGGTCAGTAATTTGGAAAACTTGTTTGGAATCCAAAAACTCTTCTACTGTTGTGTCATTTTTTCCAGGAAACATTTATAGTTTTCACTGACATAGATACTAAATTGCACTTTCTGTAAAATGTTCTTTTCTAAAACCTGCTTTATACCAATTAAATTTTTATTTTCTTCGACAAAATCAAATACTTGTTAATATTCCACTTTTCCAATACTTTCCCAATATCCCATAACACATTATTGGATCATAATTCATATCATTTTTTTTTATATTTTATTTTAGAAACTAGTGTAATAGATGTACATTTTAAATCATTTGGTATTTCTCCAGTTTGTAAGCTGGTATTTATTAAATTTAGCAGTTATTATTATTTTAGAATGGATAATCAAATTTCAAATCTATAAGAAATTTGATTTGTCGCAAAAGCTGCCTAATCAAAGGGACGAATCTAATTATACACAGAGTGTTTTATAATTGAACCCATAATTTCTGTCCTAGGATGATTTTCTTCTGTTTTCCATCCCAATTTCTACCCCCTCTGGAACTCTCTCCACTGAAACATTTAGAAAATGATCATTGCTAATTACTAAATCATGTATAGTAATGAGCATTTTACTGTTATCCTATTGTATTCATTCACATTTTGTTTTAATCCATGAGGGTTAATTATCCGTTTAAATGTATTTACATAGTAGTCATTATTATCAAAAGGTCTGCGCATTGAAGTCCCCTACATGAACAAATAGATTAGTTAAGTTCCATAAAATTATTCTCGAAAAATGTAGTATGCACATAATTCACAAATTATTCTGAATTTAAATATTAATAAAAATAATTTTTAATAAACATTTCTACTGAGATTTGATTTTTTTATATAGACAATAAGAATCACGTCTAAAAATACTATCGCATTCACGATGAACTTCAGCATTCCAAAAGTCCTTTGGGACGTGTCGGATCTACTCCAAACTGCACCCGGGGCGAATTCTAAATTCAGCGTGCCCCGCCATAAAAAGAAAACAAATTAAAAATGCAAACGTAAACATTTAATAAAAGTTTTTATTTAACTGCACTTCTATGTTATTTTTAGTTAGTATGTATGTTTGAGTCAAATTTAACAACTAACTTTTGAACACCGAGTACCGTAAATCGGTGCTTTTGAAGCAGTTCCTGTTCCCGTTATTGAAATTGACTGAAATTTGGTAAGTACAAAATAAAATATATGTAAAGTTTTTAAAATTTTTAGAAAATCGGTGTTTATGTAAGTTTAATTAGTTTTTACTTTTCAGTTCAATAGTTTATAAATACAACCTTTTTTTTAATATTTTTTACATTTATTTTTTTTCAAACACACAGTAACAGAAAAGTTAAACAAGGAACATTAATCTACTAAAATGCAAATTACGGACACTCTGTCATGATATTTAAAACGATGAATTAAGCCAGTAGAGGGCGATTGTAATTAAATTTTATAGGTCACCTCGTAACTTGCGCCCTAATTCGTGACGCCATCATTGCGCAGCTGCAAATTGTACACATTATATTGTTCTGTACAAATTAAAATAATTGTTCTAGAAAATGGGAGGGTAAAACATCATTTGGAGCTCCTTGATCCATGGCGCCCGGGGCCGTTTAATTCTTTGAATTTGGAAATCCTTATATTTAAGTAGTAAATATCTTTAAAAAAATCTGAATTTGAAAAATAAATTGGTTTTTTTTTCCTCTAACTGCTATTTGTTGCTGCTGTAATCTATATTTAATTCAGCCTTCTTCCTGTTTAATTTGTAGGTTGACCAGTATAAATCGAATAGTTTACGATTTATAAAATATCCTAAGTTTATCTTTTCATTTTCCTCAATAGAATTGAGGCAAATAATGTTTTCCAGTTTTGTTTTGTATGTCCTTTGTTTCCACATTTCAACCAAACTACAAATTTAGAACAATATTTAGCAGTGTGATGGTATTGGATTGAAACACCGGAAAATATCTACATGTTCACAAACTGTATAAATTTATCCATAATATTTTTAAAAAATTTCCATCTACTTCGGACGTTTTTTTAATTTAATAATTTTCTGAATTGGATTATCTAAATATTGATTTTTTCCTGTGTTAGATTTTAGCTCACATTCACTCATTTTATCTTCATTTTATCGGGACTATTGCTATGTATTATTTTCCCAAATTGCCTACCATTTTTTCTTAAATTTTTATACTATTTTGTTAGTCGTCGTAAGTCTTTTCCTTTACTCAACAATTTCAATTTCTGGATTTAAAAGACGTACCATTTTCTCTTATTTTTAAAACTGATTCTGATTATCATTGTACTGGAAAAGTTTTATTATCCGGAACTTTACATATCTTGTTATAGTTGAAAACAGAAATATGTTCTTATTGTAACCAGAGTGGTTACGGCAGCAATAATACTATTCGATACTTGCGATAGCAACCAACTATGACTGCAATTACACTGAAATATTACATTGTAAAATTCATCGTAATGTTTTGAGGGCAATCCTGTTCTACGACGAAAAATCGTACCAATTTATTTGTACTAATGGAGCAGTGTGCGACTTGCTCCTCTCGAGTCATAGGGACCAAACTAACAATTTACGAAACTGCGCCATTTTGACTGGTCAGATTTATCCAACATGTGGGACTGACATCAAATAAACATACCTCAAAATTGTAGTGCCTCATATTTGATATTAAATCATACTGATACAAAATAAATTCGACAAATAATTTCTCTATATACAAACACATTTATTTAGTAACATTTATCACACCAATGTTTATACAACATCGAAAGCCTATAAATGGCTATTTCTGTAAACATATCAATTCTATTTTAATAAAAAATTTAAATATAAATCTATGTACATATTACTTAAAATATATTATAATTCACACATTCTACAAAATCAACACATCAAAACAGCCATTTATAGATAACAAAAAAAGTACTGTAAAATGTAAAATACATTTAGTACAGTATAACATACTAGACCTGAACGGTGTAGAAAAACATGTCTAAAGTACCTGGAAGACAACACATTAAAAATATAGATAAAATATACAACAATGAACATAATTCATTCAATTGGCTAACAATTATAATATATTTTGATTATTTTAATAATACTGCTAAAGTGGACATTTCTTTTATATCATTTTAACAAAACTAACACTACGAAAATTGTATATATAAAATATATTTATGAGCATTACAATAATCTTACATGTAAAATAAACATTTAATACAAAGTCGAGTTAACTGTTTTTTGGTATTATTTTAATTCTTACTTTTAATTTTGTGCTTGGAGTACTATTATAACCGTACTATAATCATTGATAATTATAGGTATAACATTCTGTCTTCTACAAACTATCTGAGACGGCTTTTTGTATAACAATAAACTTAAAAACAATAATACTAAATTATAGCAATGAGATTATGGGCAGATAATAAGCAAAAAAAAACATAATTTAGCGAACTCTCTTAAAGGTTAAATAAATATAATATAAATCTATTTTTTGTGCTAGAATAATAAATATTAATTCTGGGCATAGTTCGTTTGTGCATCATGTAAGTTTATACTATAATGACACAGATTACACCTACTAAATTCGATAGCATATATAAATTCAGTGACCTTTATGCAGGGACTGCGTCGGCAACATCGGAATTTATTAGCCATATGCGCTCACCAATTGAAAAAACTGTCTCCAGGCAATATTGAGAGGATCGACATTTTGGCAATCTATGAGTGATGTAAAAACTTTCGTTCTCCCTTAAATTTTGGCAGCCTTTTTTGTCTCGAATGAATAATCTGGTATATAATAATTTATTTTAAACACTGTCAGGGAAACTCGTAGAGGTTAATTCTCATTTTGACTCTTCGGGAATTTTACTACTGGTATATATATAATAGTCTTTAGTACTAAAAAATATTCGGCACGCGATACTTCTTCATGTGACGATGGTATGAAGGTAAATTAGGCATTTTTTAAGACACCAAACCGACATTCGCAAAGTAACTTAAATACCCTAATTCATTACTTATGGTAGGAAGTCTTCGGACTGAGAATTCGCTAGCATAAATATTTAATGTAATTTAAGTTAAAATTTGATGGAATGCATACATTTGGCCAGGAGTTTATGACTGAAGCAGGTTAACTGAAAAATAGAAGCAATCAAAAAAATAAACGTATCATTTCGTCGAATCGCCACCTAGAGACTCGGAGGTCCTGAAATCACTACTTTATTATATACAATATACAAAAATATGTTATAAACTTGGTTTACATTTTGTAGGCTTAGATTTATTTGAATAAGATAGTAATTGAAATAGGCTATTCCAATTCAAGAAGAATGTAAATTAGGTACATAGAAGGATTTAAAAGTTCCAAAGACATTTGTGATAGGTTCTGATGGCGAAAAAGTTAGCCTATATTTTTTATTTTTTTTATATTAAACCTTAATAAGGTTTTTTATGATTACCCTCTCTCCAGGCAAAATAAAGTCTTTATTCAAAATGAAAAGTCAGAAATGGGAGAAATATTTAAATGCTTATTATAATTTTTATGATTTCGTCTCCTTCTACTGAATATAAATAAATAGGTCAGTGCATCGTAAAACAAACACGTGTATAGTAATAAACATGACACGCAAAATTTCGAGAACAAAACTGTATTAAACAATAGATCTGAATGTAAAAATTTAATGCCATCCGTTATGTGCTCTTAAATGTAACATCATCCTGAATTTTAGTTGAGTAATATATATTACCTACGTTCTACTTATTTTCCCAGAATTAATGTTCAAGTAAGTGCAAATGAAAATCCAAATAAACAAACATATAGGCATCTCAGTGAAATTACAAAATTATACTTATTCACAATCCTGTTCTCAAAGAACTTCTTCAAAGTCATATTGAGAAGAGGAACGACTCTCGAATGCACCATTTAAATTTTTTGCATGTATGTTTAGGTACTTTCCTCTATCCAAAATTCAACTATTTCAAATGAGTTATATATTTAATTGGCACCATTTTACTTGGATTATTTACATTAGTAGCTAGTATCATATTATAAGTAATATTTTTTTTATCTTTTACACTACTATCTGATCTATTGCGGTCTTAGGAAAGACTAGGTAACCGATTATGATTGGATATTTTATTTTATTTGGCCCAATTTGCTGGCAAAGTGTCGTTATGAATAATACTCATATCCTACCTAATTACTCATCCAACTCTGAAAAATTGGCTTTATCATACCAGAAGATAGTACTGATTTAAGTAAATATATATATATATATATATATATATATATATATATATATATATATATATATATATATATAGTGAGAAAATATATACATATATAAATTTTAAACATTTTTTTTTTTAAAAGACACCGTTGGTGTTATTGTAATAACATAAAATGATACTAGCTGGCCCGGCAGACCTTGCTCTGCCTTTTCCGTTAGATGGCGCTATAAGTTTCCAGAAATTATAAGAATATGGAACGCATTCACCATATCTTCCAGAAATGTTATTGAAAACATATTGGTTGTATAGAAAAAATACGCAATAAAACAATACAAGAAATAGTGTTGAAAGGTATCGGTAACCAGACGATCGTTTCAAAAAAAAAATCTTGTAAATTGGTGCAGTATAACCCTCTCACGAACTTGCTGAAAAATCTGGCTTAGTGCTTTAAATATATATTAGATTGATATAAGGGGGCAAGTTGAATTTCTGTTTAACATTTTACTCTTCGATTAATTAAGTTAAAATATATTTGAGTCAAACCACTAATATCATTTTTATCATTAATTGCTTGACTCTCCCTTTTTATTTCCATATTGACTGTTAATTTATGATAAAAAAATTAAAATCTGTTTTCTCAAAAATACTTTCTTCCAGGCACTCCATTACAAGTTGTGCTATTGTAAAAGAAATTAGGGAACCCGTTGCACAGTCGTTTGCCTGTTGATAGAAACATTCTCCGTATTGAAAGTAAATTGATGTTTAATGTAATGTTTACAGCTTCTACATAATCGCTTAATTCAAGTGTTCAAATGTTTAAAGTATCCCATTTCATTGTGATTATTTGAGGAACTAATTTGTTTGGGATATTGGTATATCAAGAAACAACATCAAGCGATGTAACTTTGTAATTGATAGGAATATTAATTTTGGGGCGTTATCTTTAACAAAGTATTTTGTTTTTGTTATTTATTTTTGGACTTTGGCTTGAAATTTTGTTAGTTTAATATTTATGTGTTTAATTTTTTTGATGATTATTGACATTTCCTACTTCTGTGCAGATTAAATCTTTAATTGTACTTGATTTATCATAAATAACACTTTTAACACATGCAATGTAAGTTTTTCGTTAGTTACAGGAAGAGAGAAATTTAGACCTAGAGCAAGAATTTCAGCCACATAATTTGGAATTTTACGGTGAGAAATGTTGTCTAAGTTTCGAGATTTTTTCTTTTTTTTTGTTTTTAGTAGAATTAAATGTTTGTTGTTAAAGAACCCCCAAATTAAAATACTTAAACTAAATAAATCTAATTAAACTGTCGTAATGAATTCAAATGATTATAAAAGTAAAATGAATGAACTGCGCAGTGATATAACCAACTTATAAAAAATAAAAAGCGATGTTACAAATATATTTCAAAACAAAAATAACACATTAATAAAAAAGTTAAATAAAAAACATAACGGAAAACACAGCCAAAAACTTAATTATACATATTGCAGTTACTCCTAAAATGTATGGTTTACCTAAACTACATTAAGACGAATTGTGTCGTATATACAGCCTCCATTTTACAGACTATCACTATATTTATCAAATTGCTTTTTGAGCATTACGGGTAAAAACAATTATTTTGTAAAAGATTATTTTACATTTAAACAATTTATTGATAAAATTAATATACCTAACAATTATAAACTATATACCAACTTCTCAAACGAATTAGTTCCTTAAATAATTACAAAGAAATGAAAAGAAAATAAAATTAACAAACTACTAAATAGTTTTAATAATTTCCGTCCTAAGTTACAATTCATAATGGAAATTGAAGAAAATAATGAAATTAATTATTAAGATTTAACGTTAATCGGAAAATTTGCACAGAACAACTTAAAAACTAAATAGTATAGTAAAGAAACCTGGCCTGCCGATATATAAATTTTAATTCTAACCATTTAAACAACCACAAGAATAGTGTGATAACAGGATTAACCGACCGTGCAATAACGACCAGAAACTCTGAAAAAAGTTAAACAAACATTAATAGGTAACCATTATCCAGAAAAAATATTCTAAGAATTTTTAAACAAAGAACTTTATTACCACAAAAAAAGAATCAATAAAAAAGTAAAATCCTAAATACGTCGCGCTACCTTACATAAATAACCTATCAGAAAAATTAAAGTATATTCTTACAAAATATAACTGATGTTTATCATAAAGCACAAAATTTATTAATTTCTATTTGCACCCATTAAAAAGTAAAGCACCAAAAAGAAATCAAATGTAGTTTATTCAATTCCAAGTCTAAAATGCCCTAAACAAATATATCGGAATGATAACACAATGCTTTGAAAACCCAATTAAAGATATCAGATATACTAAAATGCATCAAACAACAAACATGAGTTGATTTTTAACAGAACCGAGATTTTGGCGCAAGGTAGAAATTATCATAAATTGACAGTCAAGGAAATGATCGAAATAAAAAATGATATTCAAGCAGCTAATGATGAAAAGGATATTAGTGGTTTAAGTCAAATATATTTCAACTTAATCCAATTCAATCCAAATCCAAAATCGAATTTTCTCATCCCTGTATAAATTTTAAACAGACGTTCAACTTGCCTCTGTATACCAATTAAAAATAATAATAATGGTTTTCACAAGTTCACAGACAAAGTATATATCTAGTTTGTTATAGACAAAAAAGTGCTAACCAAAATAATCTAAATCCAATCACTCTAATAATTTCACTACATTGAATACGTATATATCCATGTAGTCCATCCATTTGAACGTTTCAATTCAGTCCAGTATTTTATGGGATTGAATTGAACTGAAGTGGATCGGAATATTTTTATCACGATAAAGACGGTGATTGGTATCGGACCGTATTATATTTTGACAGTTTTAAAGCAGATTTCTCTCTCTCATAACCTAACTTTCTTGGGGTTGGGGTCTGAGTTTGTTTCTGTTCTGTTTTTATTCTTTTGTGTGGTGGTTTTAATTACCGTCGATAATTAAATTAAAATGGCCACAGTTTTAAAGCTTTGGTTAAAATAAGAATTCTTCTAAAAATGTCTGTGTTGTACAACAGTGAATTGAAGTTTTGGATTGAAGGTATGCACCGTAAGCTATAGGTATAATAGATATATGTGATTCAAATTTTTATCTATAAATATTTTTGTCGAATCTAGACATTTTATTTACCAAACATCGTGTAATATCATTTTATGTCATTACATTATCCCAAAGAAATCTTTTAAAAAATAGGTTTTAAACGGATTATAAAATGTGCAATTTTAAACCACTTAAGGTTTCAATGCATATAATGATGTGTCTTTAATGAAACCAAAAAACTTTTTAGTAGGAATCAAGAGACTGAAATAAAATCTTCATAAAGCTCAACACAATGAGCGATATATATATATATATATATATATATATATATATATATATATATATATATATATATATATATATATATATATATATATATATATATATATATATATATAAATAATATATATATATATATATATATATATATATATATATATATATATATATATATATATATATATATATATATATATATATATATATATATATATATATATATATATATATATATATATATATATATATATATATGATGATGGTAGCATTCGCAATCAGTTCCAAAATTATTCGGTTTATTGATGGATTCGTACAGAAATTAAAGCTGTATAATTTATAAAAGGGTTTACAAAAGAAGTTGACGGCACTAATGTATTCGCATTATTTAAAGTAAATAATGTTAAAGATTTTAAAGCAGAATTTAGAATTAGTGGAAAGTGGGGTACATTCTCCCATGGGGTACCCTCAACCATCTATTATTGTATGGTATTGTTATATATTTTGTGTTCTAGTTGGTACCCTTAAGTTGACCGTGTGAAGCCAGAATAACACGGTTTAATAGTTGCTAGTGAAAATTTTCAAAAAAGTGAAAAAAGCAATCAAAGTATATTTTTGGGTTAAAAACGATCCAAATATATATAAAATAGCTGGTAAGTTCTATAACCAGATGGGTCGATTATATTTTTAGATTTGTATTTATTATAGGTATTGACTGGCTTTATGGGTTTATGTCAAGACATCCTGACTTATCGTTGCGCAAGCCAGAAAGAACTAGTCGCCTACGACATAGCCTCCTATCGAATAACGTAACACAACTATCTTGTTCATTAGTACCAGTGGGATATGGAAGGAGCCAAATCGTAAGATTGAAATTACATATATACTACCTTTAACCAAAGCCACTAATAGCAAAAACATAGAAAGAAAACGACAATGTAAATCAAAGATTTCCCCTGAATTACAGGAAATAGAGAGAAAAGAGGAAGGAAAGAGAAGAAAATTATCGTTAGAAAAATCTAAATAGACAAGCGTAAAGTCCTAATCGAACAAGAGTGTGAAACTTCATCAGAAGAAAGTTCTCTAAGCTTACAAGAGTTTGACGACGATTCATCTTTAGAGGAATTTCCTATAGATCTGGAGTGCAATTATATAATTAATAAGGACTATTTTTTTATTACAAAGTTTAGTACCAAATCATCTAGAGTGTATTATGTAGGAAGAGTGCTAAGCAAAGATGAAAACGAGTATGAAGTAAAATTTCTAAGGCGCAAGAACTTATCAAACACATTTGTTTTTCCTGAAATAGAAGATGTTGCTTTAGTGGAACGGGATGGCACTATAACGGTGCTACCAAGACCCATGTAGGAACAAATAGGACTTCGACGTTATTCAAATTTAAATTTAGTTCTAAGGGTTGGAATAATAAATAAAAATCAAATAGAAACTTTTTTATCAGAAAAGAAATATTAGTTAGATTAAATCATATTTTGCATATATTTTTTTTATGTTTATTGAACTTTAAAAAATTGTAAAAACTGGTAGGTTTGTTTTTGAATAATACTTTTTTTAATATATAAGTTTTTGTTTATCTATGTCTGTTCGTATTTTCAAATAAATGTCGTTTTTTTATTTAAATTTGTGTAATAAATCACAAGGTTGCATCTACCCCATCTTCAGGTTGGAACTACCTCACTCCTGGGTTAGACTAAACCAAATTATACACTTTTTTAAAAAATATATTTTGGAAAGTATTTTTTTTTATAAATCGATTGGTATCCTAAGAGTCGTTAAAAAAGATACCAAATTAGCTAACTAAACCTAAAAAGTAGCTATAAATAATTTTAAGTAGGAACTATGAACCGAATCTTCGAAAGCGGTAGAAGGTTCCACTTTCCCCTACTCAGTCAGAACTGCACTGTGCAACATTAAGTAATTTAAAACTAATCAACTACTAATGATGGGTTTCAGTTGTCAATGGTCAAGGCAATGCGATTTATTAATATGCAATATGATATACACTCTTTCCCAATCTCTCTTAAGTCTTGGGAGATGAAAGTGATAATACTGAGATCTATAAAAGTTTGTTTAGGCCGCTAGTTATGTAGGTATGCTTCCTTTGTTTTGACTGTATCATTTTTAAATAGCAAATTTATATTATGCGTGGTGGTGTGCACATACCCAAATGAAAAATCTAATGCGCCGAAACATTTAAAGTACCTATTAAACTACAAAATAATGTTAAACTCAATTTGAATAAATTACAAGAATCAATAGACAATCGTGGAACGTCTCTTAATTTTGGAAGGAGCAAAATACAATCCACATACTCTTCAAAAAATTAAATGGTGAATCATCTACGGATCTCTTAATGAAATATTTGTTTGTCCTATATTTTATATTCGTCATTCAACATATATCAACAGAATAGTCCAAAACTTTTTCGGAGATCTCCTGTAAAGAAAGTGACTAACATGATTATTTGGCACATGAAACTTAAAATTAATTATATGGAGTACATTTTTTTCTGCTTGCCTGCAGCAGAATTTGTGATCACTTTTAAAATACATTTGCCACTTTCAGGCGAAGTTCGTCAAGTTATTTACATTTCTAGCAAAAAATCATAAGCCTAGGCGCGCATTTGCGATTTTCTGTCGCCACAATTATTATTAGTAGCAAAATTGAAACATGTACATTGTAATGAAACTGCGCGCACATGCCACAGAAAAATTGCAGCTTTCTTGATACTTCCAAACGCTGCTCAGACGTTCAACGAATTTTATGTATTAAACTATTGTGATTTGAATTACGATAATAGAAACCCCTCGGTTTTCTTGTGATCGATTTTGAAGTCGCTGCAATAGAAAATCACAAGCGCCCGCCTAGCCTAATGATTCATCTTGAATAGATCGAGAGCACGCGAGAGATTTTAAAGACTCTTTTAATACCACATATTGTAAGGTTCTTATAGAGTGAATATAAAATTCCTATAACTGAATGGCCAAAAATTGATTGAATTAACTCTTGGTAAGACGTATTTAAAAAACAACTACTACACATGTCTAAAAAAAACATTTGTTGTACACATGTACACATACAGAGTGAATAAACGCCCATTCGGCATCTTTTTGTAAATACAGAAATACAGACGAATGCGTTTTGCATCACTAGACTATTTATGAATAGTTCTTTTTTTGTCGAGGTCTCAATAGGTGAAAGGGGAAAAGGTTTCGAAAAGTCGAATAAACCGGCAAATTTATTGAGTGCAAAAACACACAAGGCGGTTTTTTTATTTTTATACGTTTGACCTCACGGTCCCTTCAGAGGTCGCAGCCCAAGATCCTTACGTCGGACTATAAACACACAAAGCGATGTGTTTTTATTTTTATGCGTTTTACCGCACGGTCCCCTTCAGAGGTCGCAGCCCAAGATCCGTACGTCGGGCTATAATAGCTTTTCAGTTTTGGGCGCGCCAGCGCACCTGTGAATCCAGACATCTGCAAGACCCGATTTGTTTCGCTAAGGACCAACAAGACTAACTTTTTTATGTTTTGAAGGGAAAAAATTAAACAGTATAATTTTGTGTTTTATTGAGTCACGAAAAATATTTTATAAACTCTGCCACCCCCGAGAAAGGTGCAACTTCCTAAATATGCAAATTAGGTGGAACTTTTTTTTCAGGTGATAACTCGTCTCTTTGTCATACGGTAAATATAATAATGGTATATAAAAGCTTATACATTATCTACAAAAAAGGTTCTATATACTTTTTACGTAATACCAGTTTTATCGCCGTGGCCGGCATGTCAAGCTGACTGAAGTATGTCAAACATAATTACCCCATGCATATAAGCATAGTATGGGCGCACTTGACAATATGCGAGTGACGCGTGTTAATCTTCACTGGATTCGTAAATATATGGTTCGGACTTTTTGAGCATCATGAACTTTTTAAAAAATTATATTTTTTTAAGTAAATTTTTCAATTCCACGCGTTTTTGATTCCTACATTTTTCCTGTGAGTAATGCAATTAAAAGCCAACCGGCCACACCCAACTTATTTCTGAAGACACAAAAAAATTTTCAAGTAAAAAAACTTCATTTGATCGAGTTATTTAATTTTAGTTATTACAAGTGTACGATAAACAGTTTTAAGAAACATCGATTTTGAACTTTTTGGTGCAGTCGCATGGATAACGGATAGACGTATTAGAATAATATCAAATAATCTGGATGTTACTTCAAGAAGCACGTGTTTTGCCTTAATCGAATTTCACTTAAGGTATGGGGTTTGCTTCTGGGGAACGTGTTTATAATATCTACTATCTACGTCAAAGAGTGTTTGAACTTTTTTAAAATATATGTGTTTGGCCAGGTTTAGAGACTCATGTAAAGTTTTATTTCTGACCCATAAAATCCTAACCTTGGTTTCTTTAATTATTCTTTAAACAGTGTGCTTAATAAAAAAAATACAAAGACGAAATTTACAATGGTTCTGTTAATGGAACACGATATTCACATCACTACACTTCCCATTCCTTTAACATTACAGTTAAGGAGTTCAATTAATTATGTTTAATGGCAAAAAAATGATCAACAATTTAAACCTAGGGATCATAAATATGAACAGTAAATTTAGAAAGATCAAAACACTTTTGAAAAGGCTTACTATACATTAGATGGGTACTTTAATGACAATTACTTTAACTTTTTTGGCAGACTTAATGAAATTAGAACGCGGGGAAAAATAAAGATCAAATTTACTCTCTGGCTTCGTTTATGGGGGCGGGATCGTAAAAATCACGTCTAAAAAAAGTACGGTCTGGGGTACCGACAATCACCTTAAACCTGAATCCGTAATATGTTCTTTTCTCTACTTCTCGTCCTTGAAGACCTATCTAAATGACAGTTGTCAAATGTTGACAGAAGAAAATATGGAATATTCGTTTTTTCCGGGCAAATTCTACATCCAGTATGTGACTTTGTTTTTCAATAATCTTATAATTTGACGTTTCTTTCGTTGGAGTCATTTACACTTTTATGATGTAATTGTGCTTGACGCTCATCAGTAAGTTTGACGTGCCTGCCACGGCGATAGTATCAGTTTTATATAAAAAGTATATGAAACGTTTTCTGTAGATAATTGTATAAACTTTGCTTTTATATACCACCTTATCTACCGTTAGATAGCGCACCAAAACAACTTTTACCTAATTGGAATATTTAGTAGGTTGTGCGTTCATCGGGGTGGTAAAATTGGTTTTCATGACTTCCAAATCTAAGTGTTTTTTTAATTATACCGTTTAATATCTTCCATTTTTATATTATTTTTAATCCACTATCTCAGATGTAATTTACCGGCCACATACATTACATTTCCAAAATATTTTCACACTCAATTTTTACTTTTTATATTACATATATAAAATTATTCGGTATTAAATAAGCCTAATTTTTCAGTCGCTATCTCCCAAACTAGAATTTCATCATATAATTAGTTATGGCAAAATAATATGGGAAACTGCTGTAACTGCATTAATTAATGAGTTATGTGACGAAATTTGCTCGAAAGTACCAATTATAAAAAATTCTATCCATCTGATAAACTTGGTGTAACCCAACCATACTTGTCATGTGTCCTTACTAGTGATCGAAAGCTTTCCTCTGCTGTTCTTCTGCTGAATACTTTTTGTCCTTTATTCTTGCGTTGCACCCTGCCTTGGCCTTTTACTACACTTGCTGCAAATTGCATTATGACCGCTTCAACTGTATAAGCCGAGGCCCAACCACGAGGTGTCAACAGTTCCATGCAGATCGCCCCTCCTAGCAAAAATTAAAAAGTATCAACATATAAACATCTACGGTTCTTGAAAATTTACGTATTTAAATCGTAGAGAATATTATCTAATGGCAACAATAGATATTTGCCTACTTGTTACATGTTTAAATGTGGTGACGAAATATGAAGTGAATATTTTAAAATATAATTTGTAATTTGTTTTATAAGTCGGCCGGCCGCATAGTGATTCTTGCTAGACAATATACTTTTTTGGTTGTGTATGCAGCTTTCACTTTGGCATCTATTTTATTTTCCTCTTGAGGCAAGATACATTAAAATATCAAAAAATTAAATTAATTAACTAGAGCGTTTTACTAACATTTTTTTCTTATTTATTAAATTTATACTCTAGCCTAGTCTATAGCAGATCTATATATAGGTAGGTGCCAACTTAATTATCATTCAAGAAATAAACGGAAAAAATAAGACTAGTATTTGACCATATTTGGACGCGGCACGAATTAACACCACATTAATCTCAAGGGCGATTTCAAGAAACCTTTCTGGAGGGGAGAGGTTAATTAAAAAAAAAGTTTGTTAATATATTTTATTATAAATGGTATGAGAACAACATAAATACCCATATTTGTTGTGGCATAAGTGAAAAAAAAACAGCCTGTATTAAATAGTTATAGAATAACGTCCAGTAGTTTTTTCCTGCAGCAAATTTATTAATTACATTGTTTATATTTATATCAATACTCTATCTATTGATATGCAATAGACCCAATTGAACAGGTAGCTCTTGTGCTATAGTGTTGCCTAGCCAAGTTTTTAATCGTAATTTTCACGTAAAAATATGTAAATTAGACATGATGTTTGACCGGTCTTGTGGAGGGGGGGGGTAATTACCTCATTACCCCATCACCGTAAAACCGCCTTTGATTGGCCTTGAGCCTCGGCCGACCCTAAATTTTAGAGTACGAGCCATCACTGATCCAACCGCTTGAGATGCGAAAATGAATTATACGCGTAATTCTAAAAGCCAAATGCATAGACTGTAGTGCTGCAATGAAGTTCTAGTAGTAAGTATAGAGTTTCACTAAATTTGCCAATTTAAGAAATTAAGGGGGTTATCTTGATTTTTACAGTCATTGCCAAAACGCACTATTTCCTTAAATTCCTTTTATTATAGTCCTAAACAATGTAATTTTATTAAAATTCTTAACTCATTTTTATTCTATTTTCATGTCATTTACTTTCACTTTTCCTATATTTTTTTTCTGCATGCGACGCACGACCGTATCCTGATGCCAAATCCAGATAATTTAAATTTGTAGCCGTCGAAATTCGACGGGATCTCCCTCGTAATAATAATTATATTACAAAAAAAAAACAAATTACAAAAAACAATTTTTGAAATGTTAATGAAACAACGAAAACAAGCCGACACACTTGTAGAATGTATTAATATTAATGTGTTGTATTGAGATCATAGATAAAAATAAAATGTATTATTATTATTAAGGTCGATCCAATAGCCTGCCGCGGATTGGCAACCCTAACCGCGAATATGTGTCCATTGATTCCATGGCTTCTGAAAGAGAGCAAAGTTGGGATTCTTTTATTTTCGTATTTATAGGATTGTCAATTCGAAATATAATTGGTCTTTGGTCTTATATATGAAATATTGACAACTGCACTGTCTGTTACAACCTACAGAACTGTGAAATCTGAATAAATGTGTTATTTATTAATTAATATGAGCATGCACGAAGTTTTTTATTGTTACTGATTTTTTAATTACCGAGAAAAAACCCAGATTTATTTCCGAGTCTTACGTCACTGACTTTCAAATGTAATTATGTAAAAACAAGTTTTTGGGTTTTTCGAGAATTCACCCTTAAGGAGTAAAAAGGAACAGGGTTGTATGTTTTAAACGATTTGATAAAAACTTTTCAGACTATCATAAGGAGATAAAATTGCAGGAAAACTATTCATACAGAGGATTTATCTAATAGGAAAACATCGTTCCAGAGAATAAATTAAGACAATAGTTTAAAAAGCAAAGCCTACTTTTACTTTATTTTATTTACTGTCAATCAAAGCAGATACTCAGTTTTTCAACGTTAGTGTTGAAAAGTATATAAAATTGAATATTAAACCCTTACTGAACACTTTGTGTGAATAAGTGTGCACATTACTCGTGTGAAAGTCACCTCTCTCAAACTCAAAAGACTTCTGAATTCGTCTGACGCCTCGTGCTAAATACCTCCTCGTTTGGTAAAATTTCTGCTTTTTTAATACTTGTGATATACTATTACACTAAGTATCATTGTTACTGGGTTGTTGGCTCAAAAACTTTTTAAAACGTTTCTGGATCGTATGACGATTGCAGTAATATATTGTTCTCAGGCCCGAGACGCTTTGTGGCACATAAAACTATTGCTGGAGTTGATCTACTGGCTTTTCGCATGGTCACTTCTAAGTTGGTGATCTAAGGGCTTTTCGCATGGACACTTTTATATTGACTGTACTAGAGGCACCAAAACAAATAATGTATGCATTTTGGTTCCAAATGTAGTTTATAAAGAAGCATTACTTTCAATAATTTCAACTTTCTCATATTTCTATTTATCGCATTTATTTTAGTTTTAGTTGTTGTTATCAACGCACTTTTTTTCTTATAGTATAGTATGTCGTTATCAAAAAATGGGGTGTTGTAGAATTGTCAATTTAGACTTTGACAATTATGTGCTAACATGGACTGATCGACGATGGTGTGTACAATACAGAGGAAAAAAAGTTATTGTGAAATGAAGTAATATTTTCGCTTATACGCATATGGTTGACATAATGGTGCACCGACCAATGTTGTAATTTAGAAATTGATTGAGATCATTTCACAGACTGATGTTGTTCTTCTCATTCACCAGATCTAACCGTTTTAGACGCATACTTTTGGGTAATGACCAATGATGAATTTATAACATATTATAATAAATAATTAATAATATGTATATAATAAAGAATTAATAAGCTTTAGTACTATTTATTTCCGGTCATACTGTATAAATAAGATTAAAAATACTTCAAACCAGCAGGTTTAGTTTACGTAAATGCGTCACATATTAATAAAACCTCTGAATCGGAGAAGCGGTATTCGTAGACAGACATCATCCTATTAACGGTAAACATGAAATCCTATTGGTTAATGCATTATTTAACTGTCTAATTGAAACAAAACATTTTATTGTCCTAAATACAAACCTACCTTCCATCACGAACCCTTTTTCAATTCTTGGTGAAATCAACCTCATGAAAGGCGGGGCGAATGGAAAATTATCGGGAAATATTAAGTGCAACAAGATATATCGAATGCCAAGTTCAACCATATCTTGCATTAGATCACTATCGCCATCCAGTTTGTAGATTTTGACATACCATTCGAACAGATTGTCATCTACTAATTCGACACTGAACACCGGCTCTGATTTTGAGTTTTGTAATCTAAAAAAAGTCTTTGTTAGTTAATTATTGTTTAATAACATATTCACCAGTTATGTTTTGCTTATGTCATTTTCATTTTTAATTGTGACATTCAGAAAAATTACTTGTTCCATTGTTGAACTTGTCATCCTAAACCTATAAGTGTCAGGTTAGACCTGGTCTAATGTAAACATCTTTAGTGAATATGGATATAAATGTCCTCCCCACCTTATGCCAACCCTTATAATATATTTAAACGAGTACCAAAACAATAGTGTTTAAATAAGGTTATTATTTTCTAGATTTGCATCCCATTTCTTTTGAAAAATATAAAGACTTACATCTTTTTTTGCAGACCTCCAGCAAGAGAGTTGAATGCTGTACTAATCAATACAAAACCCAAAGAAAATAAAAAGACTCCCAAAAAGAAAAATAATAAAACGAATTTGCCAAACCAAAAGAGGCCAGCAAACAAAGGAAAAAATCAGTAAATTCGCCTTTACCTACAACTTCACTCAGTACAGAATTTTCCTACATATAGAAAAATCCTATAAACTGTAATTTATTTCAATTTTTTTAAGATATTACCAAACAACTACTTACATGAATTCATAATAATAAATGTATTATCTCTGTGTAGTGGAATTTCTGTATAAGCAAGTTGTGGTTAGGTTTTATATTTATTTTTATATTACTATATATTTTGTTTTCATGCTTTATTTACATAGTCAAAAAATAAATTAAATAATTTATTAGTTTCCTCCATAAAAAAAAAATTTTATTCAATGAATTAGAATTTTACTGTATATATAAACATTTTATTAGCCCTCCATATTGTTTTGCCATGTAGGAATCGCAATAAAAGTTCACCAGTTTATCCCTGTTTCACAACTGATTCTTGTGCAAAATTTCAAGTCATTTGGATAAGTAGTTTTGATAATAAATGTTTAAACCTTTCATTTTTAATAGTTTATCCTTTTTTGCAGAATTTAAGGTTCACTCGATAAGTAGTTTCTTGATAATAATTATCTTTAACATTTTCTGTGGCCACCATTTTGTTCTGCCATATTGGATTTTGACCAAAATGTTACAATGCCATCCCCATATCACCTTTGATTTCTGGCCAAAATGTAAGCCATTCGAATAAATAATTTTGAATTATGCCGCGCACAGACAAACCGACGGAAATGGGAAAACAAGTTTTTCGGGATCTAGGGACCCCAAAACGGAAAGATCTGCAAAAATCTTAGAGGGTGGTTTTGTCTCTATAACAAAACTTCCCCTTTCGATGGAAGTAAAAAATAATAATATGGCAAGATATTGTTTTGACTGTTTTATTTTACTTTCTTTATATTATAGTGTAACAAAATTGCATTTTTGTTACACTATAATTAAAGTTGATTTTTTCCAAACAGTTTAGCTCTAAGATAGAGAAATGATTTATTTATTCCCGCCATTATCTTATCATTTTATCTAACTTTGTTGATATCCATCGCCCTTACAAGGTCTAACCGTAATATACATCCTTTTTACTATTTTACTTTCCATCATTTTCCGGATATGTAGCTGAAAATGACGAGTAATATATAAGTACTGGCAACATGATGTTAGCTTAATCTAAATCTACTATAATCATGATAATCATTATGATAAGACTACGTTTTACTTATATTTTTGATTAGGGTTACATAGGTCTGCAAATAAAAATTATGTAAATGATTAACAGAATTTTTTATTTAAATTGTGACATATGTCACTAAAGTTCTTTAGGAATTTTCTAAAACATCTGTATATACCGGGAGCTGCAAATAAGTAGCTCATCCTTAAAACTTTCTTCTTTACCAAGATCTCTCATGAAATGTTTTATGCTTGAACAGAACTTAATTCTGCATATTTTAACACGTTAATGTTGCTAAGTTCTTTTTTTTTAATTCTCGCAGTCAACTTTTGTGTCTTAGATGGACACCCTATATATGCTTCAGGGGCATCCCAGAACCCTTGATGTTGAGGGGGGGGGCTCGGAGGAGAAAGCCATATGACTAAAAAAGTTTCCCGCCTTTATATTGGTAACTACAACCAACTATCCATAGCTATAACTAAAAAAGAAAGGTCATACCTCTGGTATACACACACGCCGGTTCTTCTTGTTTGCAAATACGTTTAGTAATTTGTCAAGTAACACTAAAATTGCCCCCCCCTCAGTGAAGCCACTGATATATTTTTTTTGGCTCTTCACAATCTAAATACAACCATATGTTATTTATTAAAAGCTTTTATTTAACTTCACTTGTATGTTAGTATGTTTGGATCAAAATCTTGCAAGTAACTTTTGAATCAGTCCCCGTTATCGGAATTGACTGAGATTTGGTATACATACATAAAGCCGATGACAATACAATATTATGGTGTCCAATCCTGAATATCTCATACAAAGTGCGTAAAAATTCTGCGTTTATGTAATTTAATTATTTTTTACTTTTCAGTTCAATAGTTTAAAAATAAAAGCTTAAAAAGAAATGTTTACATTTATTTAATATCATTCCGACATGCAAAGCTTTTTTTATTTTATAATCTACAATGCTGCGGTTTTGTATAAGTACCGCAAACAAATTTTTTAAAATAGATAAAAACAATTTTTATGGGAAACGGTGGTTTATCGGGTAAGCGAAAAAAAATATTTAAAAAATTGTTAAACATCCAATGTAATGATATTTAAAAAAAAAAAGCAAAAATGTATAAGGTGTCGGAAATAAAAGAAGAAAGCAGTTATGGTTAATATCTTAAATAATATTTACCAGCTGAAATTTCATTCTAAAATTTTGACAAAGAAAAAAGTTATCAGGGTGAGCCACTTATTTGTGGCAGCTGATATTTATACAAAACGAAATGTTTATAACTTTTTTAAACTAATAAACATTGTGTTTTTGTCATATTTGTGTGAGTGAACTTCACAGCGTGTAGCATTTACAGTAATCCAATATTTGAGTAGCTCGTTACTGCAAAATTCATTTAAATTGGAATCTCTCAAAAACCCATTCAATTTAATAAGATAAGTTCGACACATGTTTAACATATATTCTAGCCATTTTAGTAGCCCTAGACGTTAGTTTTTTGAAATCACAGGGGGTGACTTTTGAGCGAAGTTTTGAAATCATATTCGTTAGCGTTGATCTGACAAACACTGCCAAATAACTCACAATAAACAGAAAAATAAAATACATATTTTAATGAGGCTTCATATCAGCTAGAATATAACAAAAGTTATTATATACCAAACTGTTTTGGTGATTATGAAAGCTTACCTTTGTAAATCGCGAAATTCTTTCATCAGTCTTTTTGCACGAACAGTTTTATTTTGAGTGGCAGTCTCTTCTTTTTTATTTTTGGCGCTAAACCCTGGTGAAGGAGCTTGACTTGAGCTTGCTGGTGATACGGTATCTTTGTAACCTATAAGAATTTAGTGATATATTAGAGCGATTTGGGTTACGAGTATTGTAATATAAATAATGTTATATTATATTCTAAAATAGTTCATTATTAGTCACAATGTGGATGTTAATGGAACAGTCTGCAAGTCCGGCTACGGGGTAGGTTAACTAACTAGGGTTAGCTCTCTAGAATTTCCAGTCGTGAAACTCACCTAAATATTGGTATTTTGAAAAAAAAATAAGTTTATTAAAAAAAACTGAATTGGCCAATCGTAGTTTGTCTATATATATATATATATATATATATATATATATATATATATATATATATATATATATATATATATATATATATATATATATACATATATATATATATATATATATATATATATATATATATATATATATATATATATATATATATATATATATATATATAAATTTTCATTAAACTGCTTTGCTGATGAAGTCTAATAAAACTGAAACACATGTAGCGCGCTTCACACCTTTTTTTGCGGACATGCCCATGATTTATTTTCCCTTCTCCTTTTAAGAATCCAATCCTAAATTTTGGGTTTTTTCTGGCCGAAGTTAGAAATGTGTGGCTGGCTCCTGTCAGTGAATCCACGTTTGTATGTTTTCTAGGATTTCCAACAACTTTCCTAATTCTTTTAACTTGGTTAAACTGCTCTGCTGATGAAGTCTAATAAAACTAAAACAGTGTAGCGCGGTTACCAAACTTCACACCCTTTTTACGGACATGCCCATGATTTATTTTTCCTTCTCTTTTTAAGAATACATCCGCACAGACATCTTTCTATTTTGATAAATAAATATAAATATATATATATATATATATATATATATATATATATATATATATATATATATATATATATATATATATTTATATATATAGTTTTCATTTTTCTTGAATATTGATTTGATTACTTAAACTTATTTTCTGCAACTAGCTTGACGTTTCGCTTCTTGTTGGAAGCTTTTTCAAGAGCATTTTATTGCCATGTCAAAAAAATATACATGATATGTATATTAGTACAACAAACATATGAAAATATTTAACATGTACTTAACACAACAACATTCTTAATACCTAACTATTGTACAAATAACGAATTAAAATATTTTTGTAGTCACAACAATTAAATAAAACAATTAAAGTTTAATGTAACTGAAATAAAATTTCAAGTTTACCATTACCATGGAATCGACAATATTATTTACAGTAACATTTTTAACATGTTTATAGCTCTGAATGTGTTTAACCGATAAGGCCAGATCTATATAAATTCCGCAATTATAAAAACATATTATCGTAAGTTTTATATTATATTAGAAACCTATATATTCTCGCACACAGTGGATGGCTGAAAACGTGTATAATTGTTTATCTACAGGTGCTATTTAAAATGAAAAATTTAGTGTTTTGAAAACCATTATTACATTTTAGGTTATTGTTTTTTAGTTTAAGTTGTGATAAATTTGACTTAGATTTTCTATGTCTTTTTTGTCATTTACGGCATTCTGACCTTTCTTTATAAGAATCATTTCTTTAATTGCCAATTTATGCTAATTGCTGTCTTAACATATGATTTTGGTTTCAGAAAAGTTGAATTCATGTTTTTCGCTTTTTTCATGTTTATGTAAAGCCGTAGAGGCGTTCTTTGTATATTTATGGCCGTTTAACTGATTTTCTAGGTACTCTGTGGCCATACCTATATACTTTTTGGAATAATTTATGCAAGGCACAGATTCAAATTACATTTCTTGGAACTTCACTTTTTAGAGGAGTGTTTAAATATGTTAATAAATTATGTGATTTATGACATACAATTATGTCATATTTGGATAAACTATGTTTAAGTTTCTCTGACAAACCATCTGTGTATGGCATTGATATGTATTTAGTGTTGTTTGTGATTTTATGTTTATAATTCTGTTGCTAACTGTTATAGCATTTATATGTCCCTTTGTTAAAATTCATTTTATTTGTTTTACAGAAAAATTATTTTTTTATAGGATGCCTTGGACTTTTTTTATAGTATCTGGTCGAAATTCTGGAGAAGTGAGAGCAATGTCTCGATCAGTAAGTTTTGTTTAAATCTAATCAAGGTTAAATCAGGAAAAATAATTTCATTATTTAGTTCTAATTCAAAAGTAAATTGTAGTTTTGGATGAAAGCTGTTAAACGTATTAATGATATCTTGAATTTTGTTTGATTGAAGTCTTAGTGAGTTGTTTAATTTGATACTTCAGTCAAGGAAACCGGTTAATTTTTTTTGACATGCCAACAACAATAACAACAAAAGGTACGTCGTGCGTCGCACCTGTTCCCGAATGCAGAGGGGCCGGTCCATTTTTCTATAGCGACAGCCATTGGTGGAGTAAAATCTGATTTTATTATATGACCGAGAATATGTTGGGTTATTATAATAATACTGAAAGTAGATTATATATAAAAAAGTAAACAATGTAAATATTTTTATTGTTTGTTTAAAAGGACTAGGCAATAATCTGTCCTATATTTGTGTGTTCCCAGCTGGGTTTTTAGTGACATGTTATATTTAAAAAATAAAAACGAGGAAAGTGGTGTGTGATGCTTCCGGGTGCTCTAATAAAGGGTAAGCCTGTAAACTTTCATTCCTACAAAGCAGAACTGTTAAATATTACAGGAAAAATAAAGCGAACCCATAATTTCATTAATTTCCTGATAATAAAATGACGAAACTTGTAAAAATAGTTATATACTACTTTCCGCAGATATTAGATGCATTTTTTATCACCTGGTGATTTAGACTTGTCCTTTTTTCAAAACTTCAAATATTTTTTTCAAATTTTTACGCACTTTTCTCTCTAGATCGGAAAAAGACATTAAATACAAAATATGTGTAAAATGTTTAGATTAATTGGAAAATTTAATATAGCTATATAGGGAAATTAGTAATTTTTGTATTGTGGCACTTTGTTGGGCCACTCTATAGAGTAAGAAACTAATTTCATTTTACTACGTTGAATAAATGTATCGTTTTTTTTTATATCTCTTGGTACAAATGAAATATTGGACTTCCACCAATTACCCTGGTATATTTACACACTAGCTGGGTGAGCTCAACAAAGGGCGACATGGCAAAACAAAATGGCGGCCTAGAGAAATAATACAAACATTATTAGTAAGAAAGTGCTTATCCAATTTATCTCAAATTTTGCACAAAAATCAAGCATTATGTAGGAATCAACTGGTAAAATTTTTGTACGAGTCCAAGATGGCGGAATAAAATGGTGGCCTAATAAAATATTGGAAAAGTCAGCCTGAAAAAACTACTTAATGAACTGATGTCAAATTGTGTACTATAACTAATTGTAGTATAGAAATGAACTAGTAAAAGTGTGATACTAATTCAAGATGGTGGAACAAAATGGCGGGCAAATAACATTTTTGTAATCTGAAAAAATCACTCCCCCAGGTTTTACATATCTTCGCGTTTTGGCGTCCTTAGATGGCAAAAAATTATGTTTTAACAAGTCCGTCGGTCCGTCTGTCGGTTTGTCTATCAGTTCGCGGCATAGCTTAGAAACTTCTCATCAGATTGACTTCAAATTTTAGTCAAAAATTATGGGAATGACTTGCCACCTTGCCATTTTGACAATTTCTGCCTTTTTGCTATGTCAACCAAAATACACACATTCAATCATTTGAAAAAAGCTTCAAAAAAAGTAATTCTGGTTCAAATGGATATTTCGGATGAAGAAATACCAGAAGAAGTACTAAAAGCCGCGGAATCAGCAAATTTGGAGCTATTGCCAGTAAAATCAAAACAGAAGTATGAAAAGTGTGAAAACGGTTAAAGAAAAAGTACTATTAGCTTATTTTCTTGAATTAAGCAAAGAATTTAGACCAAATACTTTGTGAGCTAAAAACTCATTGCTTACGAGCGTTTTAAAAGTTAAAGAAAATATAGATATAAGCAAATTCTACAAATTAACTGCTTTTATCAAAAAACAAAATGTTGGCTTCAAACCAAAGAAAGAAAATATTTTTACAAAAGAAAACATATCGGATTTCCTTTCCACCTTTTTTTGCGGACATGCCCATGATTTATTTTCCCTTCTCCTTTTAAGAATCCAATCCTAAATTTTGGGTTTTTTCTGGCCGAAGTTAGAAATGTGTGGCTGGCTCCTGTCAGTGAATCCACGTTTGTATGTTTTCTAGGATTTCCAACAACTTTCCTAATTCTTTTAACTTGGTTAAACTGCTCTGCTGATGAAGTCTAATAAAACTAAAACAGTGTAGCGCGGTTACCAAACTTCACACCCTTTTTACGGACATGCCCATGATTTATTTTTCCTTCTCTTTTTAAGAATTCATCCGCACAGACATCTTTCTATTTTGATAAATAAATATAAATATATATATATATATATATATATATATATATATATTATATATATAGTTTTCATTTTTCTTGAATATTGATTTGATTACTTAAACTTATTTTCTGCAACTAGCTTGACGTTTCGCTTCTTGTTGGAAGCTTTTTCAAGAGCATTTTATTGCCATGTCAAAAAAATATACATGATATGTATATTAGTACAACAAACATATGCAAATATTTAACATGTACTTAACACAACAACATTCTTAATACCTAACTATTGTACAAATAACGAATTAAAATATTTTTGTAGTCACAACAATTAAATAAAACAATTAAAATTTAATGTAACTGAAATAAAATTTCAAGTTTACCATTACCATGGAATCGACAATATTATTTACAGTAACATTTTGAACATTTTGATAGCTCTGAATGTGTTTAACCGATAAGGCCAGATCTATATAAATTCCGCAATTATAAAAACATATTATCGTAAGTTTTATATTATATTAAAAACCTATATATTCTCGCACACAGTGGATGGCTGAAAACGTGTATAATTGTTTATCTACAGGTGCTATTTAAAATGAAAAATTTAGTGTTTTGAAAACCATTATTACATTTTAGGTTATTGTTTTTTAGTTTAAGTTGTGATAAATTTGACTTAGATTTTCTATGTCTTTTTTGTCATTTACGGCATTCTGACCTTTCTTTATAAGAATCATTTCTTTAATTGCCAATTTATGCTAATTGCTGTCTTAACATATGATTTTGGTTTCAGAAAAGTTGAATTCATGTTTTTCGCTTTTTTCATCTTTATGTAAAGCCGTAGAGGCGTTCTTTGTATATTTATGGCCGTTTAACTGATTTTCTAGGTACTCTGTGGCCATACCTATATACTTTTTGGAATAATTTATGCAAGGCACAGATTCAAATTAAATTTTTTGGAACTTCACTTTTTAGAGGAGTGTTTAAATATGTTAATAAATTATATGATTTATGACATACAATTATGTCATATTTGGATAAACTATGTTTAAGTTTCTCTGACAAACCATCTGTGTATGGCATTGATATGTATTTAGTGTTGTTTGTGATTTTATGTTTATAATTCTGTTGCTAACTGTTATAGCATTTATATGTCCCTTTGTTAAAATTCATTTTATTTGTTTTACAGAAAAATTATTTTTTTATAGGATGCCTTGGACTTTTTTTATAGTATCTGGTCGAAATTCTGGAGAAGTGAGAGCAATGGCTCGATCAGTAAGTTTTGTTTAAATCTAATCAAGGTTAAATCAGGAAAAATAATTTCATTATTTAGTTCTAATTCAAAAGTAAATTGTAGTTTTGGATGAAAGCTGTTAAACGTATTAATGATATCTTGAATTTTGTTTGATTGAAGTCTTAGTGAGTTGTTTAATTTGATACTTCAGTCAAGGAAACCGGTTAATTTTTTTTGACATGCCAACAACAATAACAACAAAGGGTACGTCGTGCGTCGCACCTGTTCCCGAATGCAGAGGGGCCGGTCCATTTTTCTATAGCGACAGCCATTGGTGGAGTAAAATCTGATTTTATTATATGACCGAGAATATGTTGGGTTATTATAATAATACTGAAAGTAGATTATATATAAAAAAGTAAACAATGTAAATATTTTTATTGTTTGTTTAAAAGGACTAGGCAATAATCTGTCCTATATTTGTGTGTTCCCAGCTGGGTTTTTAGTGACATGTTATATTTAAAAAATAAAAACGAAGAAAGTGGTGTGTGATGCTTCCGGGTGCTCTAATAAAGGGTAAGCCTGTAAACTTTCATTCCTACAAAGCAGAACTGTTAAATATTACAGGAAAAATAAAGCGAACCCATAATTTCATTAATTTCCTGATAATAAAATGACGAAACTTGTAAAAATAGTTATATACTACTTTCCGCAGATATTAGATGCATTTTTTATCACCTGGTGATTTAGACTTGTCCTTTTTCAAAACTTCAAATATTTTTTTCAAATTTTTACGCACTTTTCTCTCTAGATCTGAAAAGGACATTAAATACAAAATATGTGTAAAATGTTTAGATTAATTGGAAAATTTAATATAGCTATATAGGGAAATTAGTAATTTTTGTATTGTGGCACTTTGTTGGGCCACTCTATAGAGTAAGAAACTAATTTCATTTTACTACGTTGAATAAATGTATCGTTTTTTTTTATATCTCTTGGTACAAATGAAATATTGGACTTCCACCAATTACCCTGGTATATTTACACACTAGCTGGGTGAGCTCAACAAAGGGCGACATGGCAAAACAAAATGGCGGCCTAGAGAAATAATACAAACATTATTAGTAAGAAAGTGCTTATCCAATTTATCTCAAATTTTGCACAAAAATCAAGCATTATGTAGGAATCAACTGGTAAAATTTTTGTACGAGTCCAAGATGGCGGAATAAAATGGTGGCCTAATGAAATATTGGAAAAGTCAGCCTGAAAAAACTACTTAATGAACTGATGTCAAATTGTGTACTATAACTAATTGTAGTATAGAAATGAACTAGTAAAAGTGTGATACTAATTCAAGATGGCGGAACAAAATGGCGGGCAAATAACATTTTTGTAATCTGAAAAAATCACTCCCCCAGGTTTTACATATCTTCGCGTTTTGGCGTCCTTAGATGGCAAAAAATATGTTTTAACAAGTCCGTCGGTCCGTCTGTCGGTTTGTCTATCAGTTCGCGGCATAGCTTAGAAACTTCTCATCAGATTGACTTCAAATTTTAGTCAAAAATTATGGGAATGACTTGGTAATATTTTGGTTAAAATCCAATATGCCTGAACAAGATGGCGGCCTATTAAAACTTTCAAAAAAATATTACTAAAAAAAACTAATTATCCAATTTACCTCAAATTTTGCACAAAAATCTAATGTTACATAAGAATGGATTTGTAACATTTTGGTATGAATTTATACTCATAGAGCAAAACAAAATGGCGGCCCAATAAAGTATTTAAAAAATCTGTCTAAAAAACTTATTAGATTAATTTTTTTTGTGCAAGCATGAATTCAAGATAACGGAACAAAATAGCAGCCAAATAAAACGTATAAAAAATTAATTTAAAAAAATCTTATTCAAATATCTGTAAATTTTGAAGAAAATTAAATACGATATAGGGATAAATTGGTACGAATTCAATATGACGTAACAAAATAGCGGTGTATGTGAATCTAATGAATGTATATATCAATTTTTTTAAACAATAAATTGAATAAATAAATAATTCATTAATTAAATATTGAATGTTTAAAAAAACAAACTTACTTCTTAACAAACGTCGAGCTGGTGATCCTTGGGCGGACCCACTTGGTTTACTTGGACCATCTTCCTTGCTATTTGAAGATTTAAAGAGTCTTCGAAATACTGCAGTTACCTTTTCTCTAGGACGAATGTTCATTGTGTTTAGAGTTGAGTATTTGTGTGTTAATATGCACTTGGCTTTTACTTTCCAAAATTTTCTTAGATAGTTATCACGCCAATATTTTCTTTTTACCTGTAAAAATAAATTTATATATATAACATACAAATTTCAGTTGACATTAAAAGAACAATTTAAAGTATTTATATCTTACACATATATCAAGACCCATAATCAATATCTTTCTTTGGAGTTTGGAGTGAATTTAATAATATTCCTCTGAAAATATCTGGCAGCTGTATCAATTTTGGTAATTGATCTGATTACTAATGATAAACATTAATCAAATATAAAATAATTAGTATCCAAATGTTGTCAACTTTGTGATTTATACTTGCCTAGTAATGTCAATAATATGCTAAAAGTTGTCATAGGTTTGTTATATAATGACCAGTGATGGTTGGACCGGATAGGTTGGCTGCCCTGTGCATACTAAAGGCAAGTTTTTAAGCCTACACTTCAATGCAAATTTCCAAATTTTTCCTCTAATTTCAAAACTGAATAATCTAAAAACCGGTTTAAACTTTTTTTCGAAATGTCCATTCTTCCTCTTTACAACCCTTCAAAAAAGAAGAATCTATTCCAACGCAATTTAATTATCCAGGGTAAAATACAGAAGAATGTTCTACTATACGTTTTTATTTGACATATGTCAAATAGCTGAAAGTTCTCAGATAAATATTGCAAGCTAGACGGATCCATTGATGTTTCTTCTACACGCTAATTGTTAAAATACGTCTCTAACTTCAACTTTCCATATATTGATTGTCACCTTAATGAAGTATTTTTTGTTCTAAGCAGAAAAAATGCCAAGACGTTATCTAGATACGTTGGTAATAAGTAGAGCTCTTGATTGTTAGAAAGTGGTATGCATCAAGCGATACAAAATGTAATAAGTCAGCAGCCAGCAACTAAATTTAATGAAACAAATTTAGTTTCAAGTTGTCCAAGACAAGGCCAAAAGAGAAAAACTTTACGGCGTCAACAACGGCTTATTACTTTGATTGCTGGAAGAGGATCAACAAGCACCCCAACAAGAATACGACAGAGGTTCACTGCTGCTACTAACCTTGAGATATCGAGTGTCATCCTTAGAAGATGACCTAAAGAAGCAGATCTGATTTGTCGTAGGCCAGTGGGAGGAGGTCCACTGAAAATTCAACACAAACGGCTAGGCTAGCATGGACCAGTGGCCAATGAACACGAAAACTCATTAGACCAATTTTTAGTGACGATAGTCTTGTTTCGGCGTCTAGAAAGACTCGAGAAGAGTTCGAGAATAGAAACCAAGGAGCACACCTTGACATTTGGAAAATGTGCAAAAAGTTCACCCTTTTCGTGTAGAACCATAGTGATACAGGCACGAATTGTTCTTGGGAGACGTACACCATTCTACGTTTGCAAACCGAAAATGACGATATTTATGCGAGTTTAATTTCTTTAGCCCAACAGGTAGGAGACAATCTTATATTTCTGGATAATAATGCGCAACCCCACAGAGCACGATATGTCATTCGAATCCTACAGAATAAAAATATTAATTGAGGATCAGCAACAGTTTCGGCAAATTTTGCCCGTTTTATAGCAAAATTCACCGCAAAAAACCTTCACTAATTTAGTATAGAATTAGAATTTAAAGAATTCAGGCTTCAAGTTCGTCGTAGGCATGTCCATTACCCACTATTAGGCATTATATATTATTAAGAATGTTTTAAACCATTATTAAACTGTTATTAAGCTTATGTTAAGTTTTAAAAAATATTAATATTAAGTTACTTAAATAAGAATTTTAGCTGCTTTTTACTAAATCAGTCATTTGCATCTAAGAGCATTTCGCGAAAAAAAAACATATTTGCGAAAATAGTTAGAGACGAATTTGTATGTAGAAGAAATGAGGTTCTTTCGTCAATCTAGTTTACACGTATCCGAAATCTTTCAGTTATTTTACATACATTAAATAAAAACCTGTAGCAGAACATTCTTCTGTATTTCACCCTGTATATTAAATTGTGTAGTAATAATTTAAAAGTAAATAAACGAATATTTAGATTAAAAAAAAGTTTAAATCAGCTCAGCGGTTTTCAAATTATTTAATTTTGAAATTAGAGGATAAAATTTGAAATCACTTAATTTTGCGTCGCAGTGTATTTAATAAAAATACTAATACCGCACGTTGAATTGACAGTTAATTTTATTGGTGTGCTGCTAGCAAAAAGCTTTCGTTGAAGCCCTAATACAATGCTAACGCATTCCACATAGTTTATACCTGAATATTTCCCCCCTATATAAAAAGGTCCAAAAATCTCCAATCCATTTTCGTGATATTATTTTGAATTTATTTTATTTTTTACATGTTCAAATGCCGTTTTTTTTTATTATGAGATAATTTCTCGGGAAATATGCTATCGAATACTACACGTGCATCAATAATTACCTAGATAATTCAGCATTCAAGCATGTTGCCTTTAAGAAACTGCATTCGTTTGTTTTTATTGTCATTTCAAGCAGAAATAACCCGAGTCCTCGAATTTCATGCATAGTTATCGGTAATTATTGATGCACTAAGTGGTATAATACTTAACTGTACAGCACATTAAGCCATTTTGCGACTGTGATGCAAAAGGCAATTTTTTGTTATTTTGGTAGCTAAATGCGAAAATGATGATACAAACTTCAGAGCATGTAACGTTTTTTTGAGTTATCATTTTTTCAGCAAAAATTGATAAGCATTTTAATCACATTATTTTAAAAAGTAATGTTTGTTGGAATTAAAAAAAATTGGGTTCCAGCGCCCCTGGTAAATTGGGAGAAAGATTTAGAAATGTATGAAGATAAGGCAGAACCCGATAATATATCAGGAAAAGACGGTTCTTATTTTCCCGAAAGTGAAGAAAAAGCACACCATTTAATCGAACAATCTGAATAAAAAGATCTAGTCCGGGACCTCCACTTGTCCAAAGAGCATGCTGAACTATTAGATCAAGATTACAACAAAGGAATTATTTAGCCACTGGAAACAAGGTTACAATATTTGGGAACCGTGACCAGGAGCTATCCTCGTTTTTTACTATGCAGAATAAAATGTGTGTTTGTGATAATCCAAATAGTGTTATGGAAAAATAAGGCTTTGCATATAACCCGGACGAATGGCCCTTATTTTTAGGTTCTTCTAAAATAAGTTAAAAGCATTTCTGCTTCATAATGACCACAAAAGACCTTCTATTCCTCTTGCGCATGCAGCTGACATGCAGGAAACATACGACAGTATGTCACTTATTCTAAATGCAATAAGCTATGATACGTATGACAGATATGTGGTGACCTAAAAGCCATAGGACTGTTACTTCAGGGTGAATTTGGGATAGTAGACCAACACAGAGCCATTACCACGTAACAAAATGACTTCAGAAAAATCAATTTCTTCCAGGGCCAAGCTAATGTAAAGAATATACCTCTTGTTGAACCTAAAAAAGTTCTGTTACCTCTATTTCACATTTAACTGGGATTGAAGAAAAATTTTGTAAAAGCAATAGATAAAGAAGGAGATTCGATTAAATACCTTAAACACATTTTTGCTAATCTAAGTGATGTTAAGCTTAAGGAAGGAATATTTGTTGGACCACAAATTAGAGAAATACTAAAGGATGAAAAATTTGAGGTCTTTTAAAATAATTATTTCGGAGTTTTTAGGGAAAAAAAGTAGAAACCTATGAAAAACTTGTAAATGAACTACTTGAAACTTAGTGAAAAATGGACTGTCGCATGTCTCTTAAAATACAATTCTTGCATTCCCATTTAAATTTTTTTCCCGAAAATTTGGGTGCTGTTAGTGGCGAGCAAGGAGAAAGGTTTCACCAAGATATACTAACAATGGAGCAACGCTACCAAGGCAGATGGGATCCAGTAATGATGGGGAATTATTGTTGGTTTCTTAACTCACCATTTGCAAAAAAGTTATCTACAAAAGACTTACTATAAATGTATCTTCATGTGCATTATTGCAAATAAAACCTGTTATCCTTCGAATATCTGATTTTTTTTCTTGGTTTGAACATAGATGTAAAAATATATAAAAATTATATAAAAATAAAAAAAATAAAAATAACCGATGTATTTTATAACTCAAAAATGTATACATGGTGGACAATTTTGGTTGTTGAATTCGTAATGAGGATGCTTTAAACTCCCTCGTACAGCCATATATCATCTGTCACAATTTTTTTTTCGTTTTTGACTAGTGTTTTTAAGCTTTAAATTAGGCAATCCAGTCACACGTAGTAGGCAGTTAAATTAATTTATCGAGACCTTACATTTGAGCGCGGACGCATTCCCATAGTTAAAACCTTAGAAAACCAACCAGAAATGACTTTTTTCTATGAACATACGCGAAGTGACTACTTTGCGCACTCATTTGCGTGCGCAAACTTTGCGCACGGAAACTCTTTGTGTACACTTTTTTATTCGCAGAACTATCGTCTTTAAACAGGACTTTTAGATATTTTAATGTTTTCAGCATGAAATAATATTAAAAAACTAAGATTTATCGTGTTTTTTGTTACGCTTGTAGAGATTTTAGCCAAATTTACTCCATATTAGATTACCAGAATTTGGTAACTAATTAAAACGACCTGTATCATTACTTGTCAGTGTCAAATAAGACAACAATAAGTTCTCTTTGCCACCTTGCCATTTTGACAATTTCTGCCTTTTTGCTATGTCAACCAAAATACACACATTCAATCATTTGAAAAAAGCTTCAAAAAAAGTAATTCTGGTTCAAATGGATATTTCGGATGAAGAAATACCAGAAGAAGTACTAAAAGCCGCGGAATCAGCAAATTTGGAGCTATTGCCAGTAAAATCAAAACAGAAGTATGAAAAGTGTGAAAACGGTTAAAGAAAAAGTACTATTAGCTTATTTTCTTGAATTAAGCAAAGAATTTAGACCAAATACTTTGTGAGCTAAAAACTCATTGCTTACGAGCGTTTTAAAAGTTAAAGAAAATATAGATATAAGCAAATTCTACAAATTAACTGCTTTTATCAAAAAACAAAATGTTGGCTTCAAACCAAAGAAAGAAAATATTTTTACAAAAGAAAACATATCGGATTTCACGAATAAGGCACCAGATATTATATATCTTTTGTTGAAAGTTGCGACTCTTTTTGGAGTTCCAGGCGCCTGCATAAAAGAGGAATTAGCAAAACTAACAATAGTTGACATTGAAAAGAAGGGAAATTTAATTGTTGTCAAAATTCAGGATTCAAAAAAGTACACTTTACACTCTCTTGTTATATCCGACGAAATTAACAATGGAAAGTAACTACTATTTTATAGAAAATATACAGCTTTACGACCACCATCAACAACGCATCAACGTTTTTTTATAAATTTTAAGAGGGAACTGCAGAACACAGTGTGTCGGGATTAACAGTTTCGGGAAGATTTAAAATAACTATTGTATTACCCTTCTGTCATACGTTTGAAAATCAAAGCCATTCGCGCTAAGATAGAGGCTATTTTAAAAAGTAATCTTTATTTTTTTAATGCACTTCTTTCTACCTAGTAGAATTCTGACCAAACAATATAATAACAAAAGAAATTGGGAAACATAAATCTGGATCCTCGACCGAGTCAAGAAATTTGTAACATTATTGTATCTGGAGGAACAGATAATCGTGCTAGGCCCTAAATCTACAGCAAAGCAATTCATCATAGAAATCTGTTTGTTTGTAACAACATTAATTACGAGATAAAGATTTTGCTTGTCACGATTTTACTGATCGTAACGTTTGTAAGTATTTATGTAAAAATGCGTTTGCTCATTGGCATATATATTATTTAATTTAAAATACAAATACATTTCGAATATTTTCACTGTGCGGTATTATTAGTTAGAATTTTACATGATAAAACAATGTTGGTTTTATCATGTAAAAGTTATTGTAAGACGATAGTTTAATTCTCTTTTAAAAGTATAAGTTTCAGTTTCCAAAAAACATTTTTCCTCATTCAATCGGTCTTGTCTGTCGGGCTGTCTATTCGCATAGCTAAATATTATGTAATTAACTTCAAATTATCTATAAAGATCAAGTGTGATATGGAGTAAACCAGTACGATTTTGGTGGTAAGATTTGGAAAACCAAATGTCGGTTTTGCCCCTGTTGGTGACTGGTATTGTTTTGTGTATTGAATTTGGGGCTAGTTGTACTCATCTTTCAACTAGTTTACTGTACTGATGAAGACCTTAAGTCAGAAACACGTGTCTATTATTAGCCAAATTCTATTGCTCTAGCGGTCATCCCAAAGAATCCATTTTCTACATTATACATATTTATATAATTTTCCTAGAATACATATGAAACCCGAACTTTTTGGAGCATAATACTCGTTTCCTTTTCGTCCTCTCTCCTCACTTACTGAAATATTTTGTACTTTGTTTGGTTAATTTCAATTCATGCACCAAATGTCAAGGCGAAGTATTGTAGTATTTCAATATCGCGCAAAACTCTCTCACAGTAAAAGATTCAAAATAATGTCATTCCGCTTGTCACCCCAGAAAAACTATGAATAATTTCCAAAAAATGTATTAAAAGTGAGCAAAATATTCCGGACTAATCGGTGTACTATATAAAAAATACATAGAGTGGAATTGAGAACCTCCCTCTTTGTGGTCTTATTACAAACAAGTTAACTTTTTCCTGAATCTGTTCTAACAGAAATATTTAACACAATCCTCCCTAAGGCCTTCAGAAATTAATAATTTATTACCACTAAAGGCTATATCTACAAAAATCTGTTGCATTCTCAAAGTAAATTAGTTGTTAAAAGTTATGAAGGAAGTAGACTAATCACAGCAATGTAACCTAGGTAAGACTTCAAACTGATTTCATTAAATTAAATTAATAGTGGCGAACTTTTACTTCATTGCAACTCTCTGATCTATAAGCTATATAAAAAAAGACCTGAAAAGGCTGAAACTGTATCCGCATTGACGTCAAAGTTTTCTCAGCTTACTTATCATTGAGCAGATTTTTCTTCCATTCTCTTTTATGTTATATTCTCGGGTATTTATCAATTTTCGCTTATTTGTTGCGGACTTTCTACACTGCTGCTCATACTAAGTGATTAACAGATTTTTTATGCTACCCTTGTCATATATGTTTAAAACTTCGGATAGCAATGAATAAAAAAACAATTTGAGAATCAACTATATATGTTATAATTTCTTTCCAATATCATTTGGATTTTCTATACAAAGTTAATAATAAAATCATGATTTTCTAGATCTTCGGTTTTCTGCAAAAAATTTCCTTTTATTTTATTGTTCCATGTAACCACAAAATTTTGATAGCCATGTCATTGCCCTAGTTTTAACCTCAGACTAAATAAAGAATAGACGCTCCCACTCATTCATAATTAAAAAATGAAACGTGAGAACAAGTCATAGCGTCTGGGGCGAGTTTATCAATGAAATACAGAACGGTTCAAAATTGATTCCAATATGGTTTTGTTTACACTTTCCTCGGGGATGTAAACTTTGGAAAATTATCCTCAAGCTTTTTGCACACCACTTAAAAACCATAACGATATTAAAAAATACAATTCTTATTAATTATAAAACAAAAGAGAATCACTTGGGACGCATTAAAACAGACCTTTTAATCACTCACAACACAACTACGAATGTCAAATATTTGCCTCTTACTATTGTTTTCGTTAGGGTAGGCGGCGTAGTCGCATTTCGCTCGTTTAAATTCTCTGTTACGAGTATATAGTGGGTACTTATTTTTTGAAATATTACTGCTTTTTTGTTTTAGTATGCGACATTTATATTCTGACTAAATAATTTTGGACATATCTATTTTATTTCCATTTCTTCCTTATTGTTTTCTATAGCAATATTCAATAAAACACAGATCTGACAAGTTAGTACCAAACACATTTAGAATGTTAAGTAATCTTGACTGGTAAAATAATAATAGTAGTGCACTCTTTTAAACTCTAAAGTTTTAACATTGTCAGGGTTTCATGTTCAAGTTCATGTATTTCTCTAATTTTATCTGTAATAGTAGTCAAACCATTTTCCATAATAGCTGACCCTGTTTACGTTCAGATTACTTATATTTTTAATAATGACACAATTTAATTTCTTAAAATAAAATAGGAAATTAAAAGTAAAAAACTATAAATGTGTTTATCTTACAATTAGCTAGCAAATAAATTATTATGTGTATACTAAGAATTAATAACTAAATTAATTGAAGGTGTCGAGTTAAGTTGTGGATTCATCATCTGAAAACGCAAAATTCTAATATTTAGTCGTAAAAGATAAAAAATCAATGAACTTTAAATCTACCAATTAAATTTAAGCATTAAAACCAAAATGTTTGTGGACGTACTTGGAACTTAAGGTTTTACTTATTCTGATTTCTAAGGCTAATAAAGAAAATGCCATCTTACATTAACCCACCTTAATATTAAGTAAAATCAGTATTGTCAATGTGAAATGCATCGATACCTGTCACAACTAAACACGAGTCTCTTAAATAAGGGAAATATAAAGGTCATTTCTGGATACGTTTTCTAAGTTTTAATTAAGGCCTCGCTGAGTACTAAACTATACTATTTAAAGTTGATTAAATTTATTGTATGTGTTAGCATTCTAGTGAAAGTCGAGTTAACTGAAAGACGAGTTGACGAATACTGCGTACAATTAAAACTAAAAAAAAGGTTCTCTGTCTTGTATTTTCCTGATAAGCTACTGTCTCCCCCTCGTCGAGCCCCATCATATGTGGGCCCTAAATGATGTATCACCGCAAAACACCGCGCGAGCTCTGTGCTGGGGCCCCTGCCTACGACGGGGCGAATATGTAAGCGATTCTGGTTTCTTAGTAAGGGTTTCATATAACTATGCTAAGATATTTTGTATTTTCTGAGCGATATAGAGTAGATTCATGGTTTCTAAAAAAACTTTATATTAATTAATGTCTCTAGAAGTAATCCGCTTTTATAACCATGGAACATTACATAAACCGTTTTTGTTAAACTTACAGTAAGGAAATTAGAATTAAACCACGCTACTATTGTTTGTACATCAGTTTTTCTTTTTCGCTCCACTTGTTCCCATGTATCACCTTCTATAATGATATAATGACGCCGATATATAATAACATAAGGAGATCATCTAAATATACCAAATATAAAACTGGACAAAAACTGTTACTTGTGGGATACTATAATTACCACCTTTGGTTTGCTGATATTATGATCTATTTCTGCCACTTCCCCTTTGTTATAATAGTCTCCAAATAGATATATCATATATACCAACATCATAAAATGTTAATAACAATTATGGGTTACAGTGCCACATGCCTTTATTAAATTAACAAATACCACAGTACATGGTATACTTTTATCCAAACTTTGATTTATTTTGCTAATTAATAATAATTTTTAGCGACTAAATAGTTTTACTTCCTTCGTGCTCTGTAGTCTCATATAAATAAATTGATTTTCTATAGGTTGAATTTCTGTTTGGGCAATTTTTGTTGTTGTATCAGTATCAGTTTGGCTAATCTTTTTACTCGTCCATACTAATCTTTCATAAAAATATTATCAATTAGGTAAATTAATGACAAATTGTATGCTACTGAAAGAAAAAAGAGTCTACTTACTTACATAGAAGATGTATGTCTTTAAAATAAAATTAAAAAAAAAAGAAACGAGAAGTTTTTGATTCACTTGTTTGACCTAGAGTCTTGTCATTGCTGGTCAATCTAGTAGTTCTTCCTATCTGACTGAAACGTTTATTATTGTTATGATGCTTGTTTTTTGTATTTCTCGTAACTTTTCAGGTACAAATGTATATTCTTCCTTTGTTTTTCCTCAGGTTTCGCTTCCAACATCGGAATTGTCGTTAGGATGGCTGGAACGCTGTTATTGCTCTTAATACAGGTATTTCGGTCATCTCTGAGCTATTATAGCTGTACAGGGTTCCCCATTAATAAAAAATTTATTGTTTTTTATAAAAGCACTCAGATTTTTAGAGCGCGCTTTTTTAAATCCATGTCTTAATACTTTATTTTCTTTTTGCTCCACAAATCTCAATTCCTATGATATGATATAATACTTATATCAATGTTTTTCAGTTTTTTAATGTTTTATAAGTTGTTGTTTTTAAAACTATTGTGCCAATTTTAGGTCTTTTATTATTTTGTTATACTCTGTAAGCGCTACTTAGGTATCCTCAATTTCCAATATTATGCCGAGTTATTGCTTCTGATATGTAATATCCTAGGTTTTCTTTTGGAATTCTAAACCAAAATTATAATATTGTTCTTTTTAAGGTCCTTTTCTAATTTTTGATATTTGGTTTTTATTTTCATATAAATTCACAGCCAAAATATTGCATAATATATAAAGCTTCAATGAGATTTAATAGCAATATATTGCACAAATACTAATAAACAAATGTTTAGAAAATTTCCAATATATTGCAAATATTGACAGGTGTTTCGACAACACTGTGTCTTCGACAGAACATAGTAGTAGTTTATTTCGTTTTTAAAGTTATATAAAATGATAAACAAGAAATACGCAGGAGTCTTTAAAGCTCAACATTGTTTTTTAGCTTAATATAGGGTGCCATAGCACCATTCTACTGAAATCACACTGAAGCCTATTCGTTCCTTAGCTTTCCCTTATTTTGATCGATTTTTTATTATTGAAAATTTGTACTTTTTCTCGCAACGTGTTTCTACTGAATCTTATGGAAGCTTTATTATTATGCAATATTTTTGTCTGTGAGTGTATTTGGTTTCAAATTTACGCTAACCTTTTCATTCGGTTCTTGCAGAAATTTCAGCTTGTTTTGTGATTATGTGCTTTATACGGTTTTTAATATCTCTGGTCTGTTGATCGTTGACTTCTTGGATTCTTTTTTGTTGTTTTCTGCAATTTTTTTATAGCTCATCAAGTTTCGGAGCTAATCATAGTAGAATAGTAAACAAAATTTTATTATTACGTATCACTGTTTAAACGAATGAAATACACCAAACGTTTATTATTCGCAAAATGTTTTTGCTAAGAATATTTTTTATGTATATACCTATATTAGATGAATATATAAGACAGTTTTTAGCATTATTAGTTTCTTTTAAAACGTATCCTCTTGTTGGAGTATACTATCACTTTAATTATCATATGCTTAAAAATCACATTTTAATTCAAAGTTTAATCCCCTATAAATATCAGCTCTAAATTTGACTGCCAACTCAACGTGTGGGCAGAAAGCTCACTGTTTTCATTGCATATGCTTCATTTTAGGTTACTCGAATACAGATTGCTGCAGTTCGATTACTGTTACATTATAAGGAACATTATTAACAATATTTATTAATAATACATTCGAAAATAACGTACACATTTTATCAGTATTGATGATGACATGTTAACAAAATTTTAAGAGATTACACTCAAGTTTTCCGATTTTTAGGTATCTAAACTTATTGTTATGTAGACGTATTGCATATATATTCTTAAAATCGAATTAACATCTAGTATAGCATAATATATTATTAATAATTATAATAATAATAATCGCTTAAAAAATTGTAACGCTATGTATAAATGTAATCTATCCTGGTAAAATGTATATATAAATCTTAAATTGAAGCATGCTTCAATTTATGTCTTGACCACATAGTTGTTTCACAAAAAATTATCATTTTTTATAGTAATTCCGAAATAGTAAGAGTTATTTAATTAAGATTTGTTACAACCTATGTAACTATCTCTAATTTTTTAATAAAAAAATAGTGCACCACTCATTTTTTGTAAACTACTAGTTTCCGTTTAGGACACGTAAAAATACACAAGAAATGCCTCTTAGTATATATGATTAGTCGTTTTTGATGCACGCCGGTGGCACCTTTGGTCCAGTTTTAGTTGGAGTTAGAATTCCTCAAAACTCTACAAAAGTGATTCCTTGGATCATTTCAAGAAAAAAAAAGTGTTAAACGGTTACGGGTAGAGAGAAATACGATCGTGTGATCGCTAATATTCAGTAGTGAATAATCAATTCAAGAAAAAAAAAATTTAATAGATTACTTAAAAATATTATTAAAGAATCGTACTTGCAATGTGTCAGTAATCAAACTGCCATGACCCGTATGATAGTAACTCAAAATGAAGCATATTTAATTAAAATAGGTTAGCTCTCTGACATAAGCAAAGTTGGGAGTCAATTTTATTTATGTACTACTCGTCAAGAGCGCATTGTTCTTCGGTGTACTGGTAAAATCATGAATTATTTCCCTTTTTTGCATCTTGTAGTTGAACTTTTCGATATCATCTTCCACGGTCTGCAGTTTCTCTATAATATTTTGACATGTTTGATAATGTATTAGGTCATTCCGCAGTAGTGTCCATTCTTCTCAAACATGTTTCACCTTGTTGTTGATGGTAAAATGACATTAAGGTACAATTCCATTAATTATTACAGTTCTGGTATTGTAAGTAATTTATTACTATGCTTGGCCAAATATTTAGAACGTAATATCATCTTTGGCAAGTTAAATCGGTAATTATACATAAAGAGACGATATGATCTACAAAATGTAATGGTAGTATTTCTGCAGCTTTGCTTAATACACCCTTTTATGAAATCTTTCTTTTTTCAGTTATACACTTTTAGCAGTTCAATTATACCCCACATTTTTAAAATTCAAAATGGCCAATGTATGTAAGATTAGTAACAAAGTTAAAAAAACACAAATAATCCCTATATATCTGTATCGGTTTAAAATAAAGTATGGAGTATTCTGATACAGTATCACATATTATGGCATATCAAATAGTGTGAGAATAAATGAATTTTACGGAATTATTTTCAAAATCGTTAAATTTAAAATGTCTAAACATATATCTGGGAAATAAATCTTTTGAAATCTGCATATTAATTGCTGCCTATAGTGCATAAACAGAGATTCATAACAAATGGTAACTACATAAGAAATAATGTTATCTCCAGATATTTGCAATTCAAAATTCATTGTTAAAATGCATTGTCTCTATTAGTCACAAATGATTTCGTTATCAAAAGGTATTTGATAATTTTCCGCTACCTATAACTATTATTTTCCTAGCAGAATTTGCAGACGTTAACTATTTCTATGTTATAAGCAGCTGATAAAAAGTGCTATTGAAAAATACATTTTTGTCGCTGTAGTTTATTTCATTATTAAAGAATATATATATATATATATATATATATATATATATATATATATATATATAATATATATAAATATGTATATATATATATATATATATATATATATATATATATATATATATATATATATATATATATATATATATATATATATATATATATATATATATATATATATATATATATATATATATATATATATATATATATATATATATATATATATATATATATATATATATATATATATATATATATATATATATATATATATATATATATATATATATATATATATATATATATATATGTATATATATGTATATATATATATATATATATATATATATATATATATCAGACGATGATTCTTGAACCCCTAATATATATTTTTTAGATTTAGATAGATCGTCCAACTATTTTAACTTATTTTTTGTATATATATGTCAACAATATTTCAATGTAACAATTACCTAATTGTGCAATCTCCTGAAACCTAAAAGTAAGTAAAAAGTCATAGTGATTAAGACTCTTTTATTAATATAATTTTTAAATATTACTACCAGTATCTATATTTCATAATTTTATATATCTTTTTAATTTTGTTACTATTCCATTTAGAAATGCTAAAATTCGGCCGAACAGTCTAGAAATATAAATAATAACAGATTTTTCAAGGAAATGAAATAGTTTTCATTACCCTGTACCACTTGAACAATATCCCAAGAAAACAAAAAATATATATACATATATATATATATATATATATATATATATATATATATATATATATATATCAAAAGTAGAAAATTTATAACGTGACAAGAACTAGTAAATAGTAACCATAGACACGTGTTTCTGACTTAAGGCCTTCATCAGTACAGTCAACTAGTTGAAAGACGAGTACAACTAGGGCTAAAATGAATACACAAAACAATACTAGAGTCACCAACAGGAGCAAAACCGACATTTGTGATTACCAAGAGAACATCCGAACTCTTCGCCGGACTTGATACTCTATTTACCACGGAGCAGCATATAGCCACCTGTGGCGAAACTCATAACCCAAGAGTAGTAAATCAAAAGTAGAAAATATATAAGGCGGCAAGAACTAGTAAATAGTATTATTTATATATATATATATATATATATATATATATATATATATATATATATATATATATATAGTTATGATTTAAAGTGTAAAACTGGTTTGACAAAAGAAGATTAAATAACACTAGATTTCCTGTGTAAAAAGAATACAAAAAATAAATCGAATGTCTGCACCATTTCCTATATCAGCACCATATAAATCAAAAACAGAAAACAATTTTGGAAAAAGTTAGCCTATAGTCAGGCAAATGGTAAAAATGTTAATACATATTGAGTATTTGACTTAAGAAATGTTTTTTATTCTTTATATTTTTTTGTTAAAAATGATTTTTTAGAGGTTCTGTGAAGGCATTTTCGATGTTATATTTTTAATAAATGTTACTAGGCGTATATGCAGTAACTGAAGGAAGCTAAGTAATAAAGCAGTATATATATATATATATATATATATATATATATATATATATATATATATATATATATATATATATATATATATATATATATATATATATATATATATATATATATATATATATATATATATATATATATATATATATATATATATATATATATATATATATATATATATATATATATATATATATATATATATATATATATATATATATATATATATATATATATATATATATATAAAATATATATATATATATATATATATATATATATATATATATATATATAAAAAGAACTTCTTAATATTATATTCACAGATATAATGATTATAGAACGACATATTCAAATGAATGAGATTGAATTTTTTTTTTGTACAGGCCGATGTAAAGATGAGTTTTATTTAAAACGCTGGCAAAAACATATTTTTCATAGTTTGAGGATAAGCATAAGTAACATTTTAAAACCTTATTTCTTAGCATCAAATTGCTATTTTACTTTTTTTTTAATATTTGAGTTAATAATTTATTTTATTGCACTTATAGTGACATTGTACGTGTATCTTACATGTCCAAACTTACTGCAATATTAAGTTTTTTTTATTATAAGCTGGCTTTGGAAACAATTATAACTTATTAGCAAATATAAGGTATGCAAAATTTGAAATATTATAATTTCGGGGCAAAAACGAAAGTTTCAATAAGAGCCTTATGGGAAGGAAAATATCCCATATACAGCTTAAATAGTAGTACGAACAATTTCCGGCCATCCTGCAAAATAAACAACAACTTTTTTTATAACCAATATATATATATATATATATATATATATATATATATATATATATATATATATATATATACATCAATCTAAGAATATGTGTCCGAAATTTTATTAGAAAATTTTAATAAATAAAAAAGTTAATCAAAAATTAAAAATGTGGACTGTTTTTTGGCTCATCGTATATATTTACACATACACACACACATTTCAATCTTGAAATGAGTCGAGACGAGAATGAAGGGGAAGATACATACGTCTGTCTGTTTTTATCAACGGATATTATTGCATCAATAAAATTCTTCGAATTTATTTTACTAAATCATCGCATTGCAAAAATTTCGGATTGTTTCTAAAACACGAGTATTTGTTAAAAAATTAAATGTCTTTCCGATATTTTTTATTGATTTTAAATTTATATATTTGTTTTGTGCCTTTAAATATATTTTAATTTTAATAAGCATAATAATTCCAATTTTTTTAGCTACATGATGCACAGGCGCACGATAAATAATTAACACTTAATTTTTCCCACACAAAGAAACCAAATAAATATATAAATGGAATTGCTGGAATGTTTTTAAATTATTCTTAAATTCAGAGGACATCCCAATAAAATGTTTCAAAAATTAGGTAAAATTCCATTTCCTGAAATAAAATTCGTTTTATGGAGAAAAATATTAAAGGACATAATTTTTTCCAAGACTATGTAAATAATGTTATGAAAAGTAAAATATAATAAAAATAATTAAATTACAAAAATAAATGGAAAGTAAAACAAAATAAAAAATGGTATACTAGAGTGTCGAAGCAGTGGCTTTGTTTTAGTAGGTATAGTAAGAAAATCAATGTGTGTGTGTGTGTAAGTGTGTATGTTGAATCTGGATTTTTAAAATCTTAGGGATAAAAGGCGCCCAGATGAAAAATTTGTATTCGTCCCCCAATCTTAATGATTTATTGATATATGAATGAAGTAAATGGATTCTCGTAAATTCTTATTTGCGTATGCACAAGAAGACTATTTAAAAGAAAGGTGACTTACCGCTTGACAAATAGCATAAAAATGTACCAAGAACAATAAAAAATATATGTAAAATAAATACTTATCAATAAAAACGAGAATAAAAAGGACATAAAAAATCGGGAAATTGGCCTTTAGCCTTTCCTCGTAACGAATTCCACTACATACAGCTGCACAATTTATATAATGTATATATCGTTATATCTTTAAACAAGTTATATACACTTCAATATGTTTCTCTTTTTTTATAAAACAATTAAATATGAGATAAGCTCTGGGTACTTGTGTAAAAGAAAGGTAAAGCTCTTTTAACAGAACTTTCCTCATAATGAAACTTTACCTTTGTCACTAAATGTGAAATATTTCATAAGGGAAATTACAAATATTTTATCATTTTAACTTTTGTTATAATCACAAAATAAAAAATAACCATTTAATGTCTCTTACGGACACGGGATAATCTTATTTACCGCACAAGTTGTTTTCCTTAAACTGCTATTGTAAAGAGTTAACAACATAACATCGTTGAGTAAAAAAACTATTTTATTTGTTCTTACTTATTCGGACACTGAGATTTTGTGCTGGAGTGTTATTCATGTATAGGTAGCTGTAACAATGTATAACAAAATATTTTTAGACGAAAGAACTATACATTATTATATGTATCAACGCATACGAGAAACAGGCAACGTAATTCCAGTGAATTAATTTTTTTAAGTTGGCCGCGATGAAAAACATGAATGTATCGTTTAGTTTGTAAAAAACTTGTTTCATCGTTCCGTTGCAGTTTTCATTAGCGTATTATGAATGGTGCAAAATTGAAATATTTTTATTAATTTTTATTTATTCAAATCATTGTTTTGACTATTTGTGAAGAATTTAGAGAATGTATAATTGCATTGTTTGATGGTTCCAAAAAATTGTAAATCTTAAAATATCTGTAGAGCCAGAGCAACCCTTGAGCGTTGCTTTTTACCGGTTAAAATATTTTACAGTCATTTCCTTTTCACCCTGTATATTATGCATAAAATTATTACTAAATAGCTATGTGCATATATAAACTGTGTTGTCGGTGTGTGGAGGAATGCATTAGAGGGTAGCTCCGGGTAAAGATCAATTTTCCGATGTTTTAAATAACAGCTTTATTTTTGTTTTAATAAATACAAAAATTAAGGACAAACATTTTAAGGAGCGATTTCTCTCCCCAATTAAGAAAAAAGTTTCTATAAATATATGTCCTAACTATTTAATTTTAATATACAGTCTGTCTAGAATCTCTACAGTCTTTTTATTGAAAAATGGCATATTTTAGAAATACATAAACAAAAAGTTTGTTTTACTAGTGGCATTCCTGTAGACATTTTTCGCAATATGTGGCCCAATAAGAGACTCTACTGCGCTGTAATTGCTCTCCCTATGAGACTATAAAAATACACAGGGTGGTCCAATAGTGCGTTTAACTCCAATAGCTCAGTTATGGTGGGAATTAGAAAAAAAAATATACGGAAATACACGGAAGTTGTAGCGACTGCTAAAATCTACAATCTAAAATTTCAGGGTTGAGTATAAGTTTGTCACAAATTAAAACTTACATTTTTTAAATGGAATACCCTGTATATTGTCTTATTTTCGGATTCCTCCCTTGTTGGCTATTTACCCTATATAAGGTTTATGGGGTCTATACAGAGTCATTCAAGATTTATAGACACTTCGAAAATTTCAGGTACATTTGACGCCCTGTATTTGTTTAATACGTTAGCATTTCATATATCATTTTAGCACGGTAAACACTTTCAAATGTGGTATCTTTCTTTAATACAGTTTAATGACGGTATACAGGGTAAATAAAAATCCTGGATGCAAATTTTCTCGATTAATTTAAATGGAACCCTGTATATAATAATAATCAAGATTTATGGCCACTTTTCGAAAATATTAGAGTTACATTTGACGTTAACAGATCACCTATTTTGACTAAACGTGCAAATAAAATGAAGTTTTTCAATACCGTTATAACGAAAATTATGTGGAATGTTGCTTCGTCAATAAATAGCACGAAAGTCAGCAAATCTTGGCACTCCTTAAATTTGTTGTTGTGCATAGTGACAAAAATCTATGGGCTTTATAATTTCGTATATTTTTTCTAATTTCCACAATAACCGATCTATGGGACTTGAACTCACTGTCAGACCACCCTGTAATTTGTTGTGTTTTTTGCTTAAGTTGATCGTTTTCGAAATAAAATAAATGAAAAAAAGAAACTATATTACTCCACGCTATTGGAAATAAAATGTTTGTACCTGAAACTTTACAAAAATATAAAAACAAATCTATACTTACGATATCTAACATTCATATTTTTTTTAAAATGATTTTAAACATTCTAATTAAACTAAAGTAAAGAGAATAGAAGGCCTCACGGCTTTAGTCACTTAAAAAATTATGGTTTTTGGGATTAGACCGTGTGTCAAAACGAAATAACTTTCTAACGTTTCGCCTTCCATTACACAAGGGCTCTTCTCTCCACGAGAATCTATTGAAGTGAATAAACATCCAAAAAAATTTTGTAGAGATACGACTTACAGTCACACGTGGAAACCGATCTTCGCGGGTCAAGATTCAAGTACAAATCGGATATAAAAGCCTATTTGTTTACTTTTAAATATTGTTATCATGTGCTACTTTGCCTTAAAATGAAAAATAAGGCTAGTTTGCTCTTGAAAATATTTCGTATGACAAAATCAAAATTACAGCATAAATAATATTTTTTTTAACAAACAGAACACTTTTATTAATTAAAGCTTTATTTCGAAAAATTATATTTTTAGTCACGCTGTATAAATATAATAATAATATTTTTCCAAACTGAATAACTTTTTTTCACAGTTTTCCCGCACATAGAAAAACGTTTTTTTTTAACCCAAGCTAAGTCTGAGTATCGCTTGCCAGTGTGGACTTCACGATCCTTATACTTCAAATTACAAACAATTTGGCAAACAACTGTTTCTATTAGTACAGGTTACAAGTGGTGCAATCCTTTTAGTTTACTTCGGTTGCTCGAATCTCCCAAGATTTTTTGTCGATCCGCGCCTGCCTGAAACGGCCTACTTCAGTAGAAACATACAAAATATATTTTTTTGTAGTTTGATCAGGTTAATGCGTCCCTCTCACAATTCGTTGATTCGTTCATTCGTCCGCACAGTGTAAAGGGTCCGGCTCGATTCATTGCACGGCAATTCCGACTTTTCAGCGTATCATCAAAGTAGGCTTCCACCTCGGCTAACCATTTGTCCGAATCAAATCTTTTGTTTTTTGTGTATTTTCAAACGTATGAAATCTATGCGAACAAATTGAAAAAAAAATGTACGAATAGTGTAGATGAAATATTCGTCAATTCGTTCATTCATTCATATGAATTAACGAATCCGGGGGAGACCCGGTTCATCCGTTCGATTCGTTGCGCGGCGAGACCATCTTTTGGTCGAATAATCAAGTAGGCATGGACCTCGGCGAATCATTCGTCTGAATCAAATTTTTTGTTTTTTGTATATTTTCAAAGACTGAAATAGATGAAATCCTTGCGAACGAGTTAAATAAAAATTATTGAATAGTGTGGATGAAAAATATTAGTTCAGAGCAGAAAAAAAGATCACATGCCACTGTTTTTATAAAACTTATTCACTTAATCCTGCTACTCGATATTCCTTCATTTGTTCGTTCGTCCGCATACATTCGATTCGTCAATTCACATGAAACAACGAATTGACGAATCGAATGTATGCGGACGAACGAACAAATGAAGGAATAGCGAGTAACAGGATTAAGTGAAAAAGTTTTATAAAAACAGTGGCATATGATCTTTTTTTATAAACAATGTCAGGAAGACTCCCAGAGATGGCACTGATGAAAATAAACACAAAAATGTTTATGTGCCAATCAATCGCTCCATAAATAAAAATTTGTTTGTAGAAGATAAAATGTACGCTTGTATTTTCATAAACATTCTAGGTAGTAAGTATTAAATATAATAATAATAATAGTAACAATCACGGAATTTATTTAGGTACTTACATTTTTAATAAATTATTATATATTTATGTAATTATCTTTCGCCAAAAAGCTTTATGATAAATAATTGTTTATATTTACTTTCTAAATTGCATTATTATAAAACTCTCGCATTATTTACTATTTATTTAAAAAATAAATGTTCGGAGTTTTTGATTTTTGTTGCATTTTTGCCATACTTATCTTGGTCTTAAGATAGAGAGGTACCCTAAATACGATATCAGGAAAACTTCTATTCTGACACACCCAAAAATGAATTCGTATTTTAATATTATTCTTTTAAAAATAATACTTATTGTACATACATATTTCCCTTAACCATTAATATTTTATAGCAGTAATCAAAAGAGGTAAGGAAAAATCAAAGTTGTTATTTATAGTCTATTGAAATCATTTCATCATATTCAGCCTTATCACAATTTTTCCATTTGTTTAAATATACGCGCATATGTATTTCAAATAATAAAAGATATGCATTTGATCTATATTTAGACATTATAAGATAGAAGCATTACTATTTTGAAAACAATTTTATTAAACAACTTCAAGATAACTGTATAAAAAAACTAGTAAATTTCTTCATTCTGTATTTAAATAGTGAAAGAAAATTTCACGATTTAATAATTAGACAATAAAAAAACCAAATTAAAAAAAATAGAACAAGAACTAGTATTACCAATTTAATTATTTTTCATAACTTCAATCATATTTAGTTTTCCATGTGGTTTTTTAATTTCCCAAAATATTTCTGTCATAATAATAATATTATCTACTTTAGAGAGGACTCAAATAATAACACAATTTTGGCTAAGAAAATATATACATTATCACTAAAGTATAAAATCAGATAAATGCACAAGTGCAATGACACCTACCTCGCGTTATCCGACGCATTTCCATTGATAAATTCCTGATAAGGACACCAAGAACGCTTTGGCCGACCCTCCGAAAACACTAACTGCTGATCTAGAGCCAACTTGGTTGCGCACTCTAGAACAAATGCCGATCGATTTTTGGCGCCTAGCGTCGCGGCATGCTACTGCTGCGTTTCTGTTATCTCTGGATGTTCGTCTGACTGTTGAAAAACGATGGTTTGTTTTTAAGTCTTTGTTTACAAAGAGATAAAACTTGTATTATTTAGGTGTACCTTATTTAATTAGTATAAACATAAATAATACTTTCGAAAAGCTTGCGTTATGGATTTATTCGCATACAACGCACTTGTATTGTTTTGGCAGTTTCAAATAGGTCATACAATGACATGGGCATGATATCATCAACATAGGCGTCCTTAATCTACTATGAGGGTCACCGCTATATTTTATCTTGTCCTCATAGTGAAAAAAATTTACGTAGGTGTTTGAAAAAACCCCCGGCAAGAAAGTTTTTAAAGTTCAAATACATTGTTAAGCATTGTTAACATAATTAAAATTTAGGCATGTGGCAACAAAAAGTCGCTCTGCGTCATTGAGGCATTTAGCGGGACATAATGTTTATCACATATGTTCGTTCTAAACCGAGTAAAACCATATCATGTATTAATTATTATTATACATTTTCAGAGGAAACTCTTTTGCTATTAACAGTAGCAGAAAATGAACACATACTTTATTTAAATTCTAATCTTATTTAGTCCCATATTTTATTATTTCTTTATATATTTTTATTATAAAGATGTGAACGATCATAAATAATGTGAAACTTATTGGATATTTTTGATTTAATTCAATAATTCCCTCAATAAACACCATGTAGAAAATGTAAAAAAATCTCGGTAAATTCAGGAAAAACAGTGCATGCAGCGTCTCGCTGAAGTCCCGTGTAAACTCAGGCGGGACAACGTGTACGTACTCAAATCAACGTTGGACAGCAGAAAAAACGGGAACGTATGCAGTGGGGGAACTAATTCTGTTTAGAGTTGAGCAAAGAATTACGAGCTGCAAAATAATCTCTGTAATTGAAAAAATCACAATCAGGAAGGAACTATTTCGCTATTCCAAACAGATTAATGGGCAACTTTCAGCGACTCAGTGATTAGGGAGTAATCTGGTCATCAAAGGTTCTTGTGTGATTACATACATATGGAAAAGCACCGCAATCGATTGACAACTCGTACCTGTAAGTAGTAGCTCAATTTTGATTTAGAATGCGAATATGCAGGTTAGACTTTAAAGTTAATTGCGATTCCGTTTTAAAAGTGGAATTGATTTTTGGTTCTTCGTGTAACAACCCATTTATTATATTATTAATATAATATGTGGGCTACATAGGGGTAGTATTGTAATCGCGAAAATATGTTTATATATTGTTGCAGTTTATTGTTATCATTACGAACTCCCCAGTTAATTTTATGTTTCTTCATGTGTTTGTATTTGTCTTTTGTTATATGTAAAGTTTTAATTTTATTGATTATACAGGGTGTCCGGATTTGGTTGCAAAAGCAGGGTATCTCGCTTATTTTTAAAGATAGAACCTTGCGGTTTTCACGAACCTGAGTTATTTTTTTGTGAAACTCATGAAGCCGTAAACAAAATTTGCATAGCCTTCTTCGTTTAGTAGATACAGGGCGAAATAGAAAATTTTGCATTTTGGAACCCCCCTCGTATCACGGTTATCCTTTAACTTAACGCAAAGCGAAAAATTGCTGCTTATGCAGTTTTTTACGCTGGATCCAGTGGCGTAGTCATATTTTTCATTTGAGTTGTTATTTTTCAGATATGACCCAAAGTTGTGTTTTTTTAAATGGGACACCCTGTATATTTGTCCAGAAATTGATTTGTCCTTTTAAAAGCTTCTCAAAAATATATAATAGTATGGGTCTATTTTAATAAACAACTACAAAAATCCTAATTTTTATAATTGATCATCCCAAATTTTGCAGTAGGCCATGCAAAACGATGCCGTTTTCTTTTGTTTTCTTGGAAGCAAATGACATTTCCTAATTTTGTACGCGTATATAAAATATAGCGCTAGTTTTTTGTATTTATTTATTGTGTAAAAATATATTTGTATTATTATGGAAGAAAACCAAACTTTCGAACATTATGAAAAGTACGATATGTTAGCTTGTTTTATATTAAGTAATGAAAATGTTGAAGCGGCTTCTGAGATGTATTTTAACAGGTAAATAGTTAATTTTTAGGTATGTTGAAATACTATTGCTTAATTTTTATTTAGATATCCAGAAAAGAGGCAACCTAATATATCCACTTTTTATCGGATAAAAAAGAATTTACTTAATCACGGATCATTTATCAAACCTCGTACGAAAACATATAATAAAGAAAATCGGGAGGCTGAGGAAATAACGGTTTTGGCTAATGCAGAAGCTTACCCTACAAACTCTTGTAGGGCCAGTGAAAAGAGCATAGGCATTCCAAAAACTAGAGTTCAAGAAATTCTAAAAAAGCACAAATACCACCCATACAAATTTAGGCTCGTGCAGCACTTACAGCCAGGGGATGCAGAGCGTCGGGTAGTCTTCTGCAATTGGTTTCGAGAAAGATGCGATATGGTTAGAGATTTTGAAAGGAAGGTTATATGGTCAGACAAAGCACATTTCAGTAATTCTGGTATACTCAATAGGCACAATAGTAGATTCTGGTCACACCAAATATTTCCCAGAAGACAGCAGGGCAGGTTTGGTCTAAATGTGTCCTGCTTCATATTAGGAACACATATAAAATTTTATATATTTGAGGGAAATCTAACAGCCAATCGCTATATAGAAATTTTAGAGGCAGCTATACCTGAATTACTTGACGATGTTCCTCTAGCGCAAATTAACGAAATTTATTTTCAACAGGACGGTGCTCCTGCACACAATTCTGGAATGACGAGATTATTTCTGGACAATAATTTTACCAATCAATGGATCGAAACAAATGGACCTATAAGATGGCCCCCTAGGTCCCCAGATTTGTTGATTTTAGATTTCTTTCTATGGGGATATCTGGAAAATAGAATTTACAAACACCACTATGATAATGTCCAAGATTTAGGAAATGCAATAAGAGAAAATTTTCGCTATTTACAAAATCATCCCGTTATTTTGCTTAATTCCCTAAAACGAATACGAAAATTGTGCGAAGCATGCATAGAACAAAATGGAAATCAGTTTGAACAGTTCTTTTGATTTCTTTGGTTACAGTAGTTCTTATACGACAGTTGATTTTTGCTGAAAGGCTTGTTACATAATAATTTATTACTGTTTTGTTCTTGTGTTACAAATGTTATAAATCTAGGTAGGTGGTACTTTTTTGGTGCGAAATTATCAATACATATTTTAATAAATAGATTCAATTACATATTTATTTTGATTTATTGTTAGGATGTAGATATTGTTAACGACTTTAAATAAAAGGCAGCATTGTTTTGCATGGCCTGCAAAATTTGGGATGATAATTATAAAAATTAGGATTTTTGTTGTTGTTTATTAAAATAGACCCATACTATTATATATTTTTGAGAAGCTTTTAAAAGGACAAATCAATTTCTGGACAAATATACAGGGTGTCCCATTTAAAAAAACACAACTTTGGGTCATATCTGAAAAATAACAACTCAAATGAAAAATATGACTACGCCACTAGATTCAGCGTGAAAAACTGCATAAGCAGCAATTTTTCCCTTTGCGTTAAGTTAAAGGATAACCGCCCCCAAAATGCAAAATTTTCTATTTCGCCCTGTATCTCATGAACGAAGAAGGCTATGAAAATTTTGTTTATGGCTTCATGAGTTTCACAAAAAATTAGCTCAGGTTCGTGAAAACCGCAAGGTTCTATCTTTAAAAATAAGCGAGATACCCGGCTTTTGCAACCAAATCCGGACACCCTGTACAACGTATCTTTTACGCTTGTTTTTTACTGACGAGTAGTACTGAGGATGACTTGATAGTCTTTGCTACGATCTTTTGCAGAACATATACACATTATACAGACAGACTTCCTTGCTTTATTAGGTCAGCAAGTAGTGTAGTGGTCAACAGAGGAATGGCGATCAGATAAGCTAAAAGACTGCATTAAAAAGAAAGTACCAAAGTTTTACAAGAATGGAGAGAAACATTGGATTCGAGAAGCTGTGGGCTGAATGGTGTTCATTGGTCGTTGAGAATGGATTGTTAAAACGAGTCTGGGAAAGCTCTGATGGAAAAACTAGTAAAATGCAAATACTGGTTCCCAGAAAAATAATCCATAAGAACTAAGTGAGAAAAATCCGGAGCGCACCTGGGAATAAACAAAGCTCTGGATAAAGTTCGAGAACCATTCTACTGGGTCCGCTGTCATGAAGATATCCAGAAATGGTGCCAAAGATGTGACATTTGTTTAGCAAGCAAGGGTCCAGGAAAAGATCTTGGAGTCCAATGAAACAATATTACGTCGGTGTACCTTGCGAAATGATAGCAATAGACGTTGCTGGGCTTTTCCAGAGTTTGGTCGAGATAACGAATATATTCTAGTTGTCACGGATTACGGCCTGAAAAAAGCTACAACAATGGCCTAAATTTTGGTTGAAGAAGTCTTCAGTCTTCTTCTTCTAGACATTTTAGAAAGTTGTGATATCATGGGAGTAGGAAAAACTGTAACAACGATGGAACGATTTAAAAAGACCATAGAACATCTAAGCAAAATTTTTGCTAGAAATCAGCGCGAATGGGACAGCTACCTTTGTTTCTGTTGGTTTATAGGCCAGAGGTTCATGAGTCCACGAGTCAGACTCGACCCGAAATTATGTTTAGAAAAGAATTATGGCTGCCTTCATGACTTAATGTTTGGACTGCAGAAAAAGAACGAGCATCTTCTTCAAATCACGAGATAACACGTGATTGCATAAAATCATCCAGTAATCGAATGAAGACTAGATAAGACATCAGGGCCAACTCAGCTGATTTCTATGAAAATTACATGGTTTGGATGTATAACCCTTTTATGGGCGGTTGCAGAAAGCTCATTTAAAGTTTAGAATGTTTAACGGAATGTCAAATTTGACAGTGACTTCCTAGATTTCTGAAAGCAACTTGTCAAATCTGAAAAGTCGGTTAAACATTCTACACAGCAATTAAGTTTTGTGCAACCGGGGGTTAGAGTAAGAAATAAAGGTCGAGATCACAATTCATTCATAAATCAAGTTAGGGGTGTGCGCCAACATGGTTCCCTTACTTTTCACATTCTATCGACCAATGTTTACGATAAAACAAGAAGTGGGGATAGTCCATATCCAAGCCTGGCCATTTGTTGACGAATGCCAGTGGCGGCGCGAGTTTTTACTTCACCCACTTCACTATCTAAAATCAAACCATTAAGTTAGGTAAGTTTAAAAGAAAATTAGTTATTTATATATTATGCTTTTATATTTTTAAACTATAAAACAATTGTTTTTAACACGCTTTTATTGGCTTCACTACTCGTCTGATTGAATGTTTATGTGTAGTTCTAATCTTGTAATGGATTTTTCACCACTTCCACATTACCGATTAATATCAAAATGCATGCATACACTTTCGGATATAAAAAAATTTGAATTTTTTAGTCAACATTTAAAAATTAAAAATAGCGGCGTCAACATGACAATGTCAACATAGCGAACGGAATTTAATATTTGTGCGGATTATTTAAGAACTCACAACAAAATTTAAAAATGTGCCGCCAATATAGCGAACGAATTTTGTCATTTCTACAGATTCCATTGAAAAATCGGGATCTAGGAGTATTTAGGAATGAAAGTTATTAAATTTTAATCAATATATGAAAATTAAAAATGGCGGCGCCAACATGGCAGACTAATTGTAACAATTTTGCAGAGTTGACTAAATTCTTGGTAAAATTTAAAAATTCAAGATGGCGGTGCCAACATGGCGGTGGAATTTCAACATATGTGTAGGTTTGACTGAAAGTCGGCATCTGAGGGTATTCAGGAATGCATATCATAAATTTTTAGTAGATATTTAAAAAATGCAGATTGGATAAAAAATCGATATTAGGAGTGCAATTGATACATTTTAGTAATAAATATTCAAAATGGGGATATCAATAACAGTTTTATAGATTTGACTGAAAATGGGTATTTAAGAATGCACATCATGACTTTTTTGCCAACATTTTGCTACTATGAATAAAATTGTTTTTATATATATAAGCGTTTTTTTGTAGGTTTGCCAATATTAAAATGGACGCACACTAAAAGGCGAAAATTACAGGGTGTCACAGAACTAAGGTAAAAGATTTCATGGGGTAAATCTTTGAGTACATAAATCTATAAAAATGTATCCTTAATTTAATATCTACGATACAGGGTGTTTAAAATTAGAGGCCAAGACCGTGCATATTTCTGTAATGCTTCTACGATTGTACTGAAGATGAACATGTTATCTACATAGGTTAAAATTAATTTTTATGCTAAAACTACTTTTTGATTTTTTAAACATTTAATTAGACCGCCATTTTGAATTTGCATTAATATTTTTACCAGTTCATCCTTATATAATACTTGATTTTTAAGCAAAATTTGAAAATAATCGATGACGTAGTTTTTTTGCACTGATTTTTGTAACATTTTGTTAGGCTGCCATTGTCTATTTCTATCAAAATTTACCAGCTAATGGTCATGTCACACTTAACTTTTCTGCAAAATTTGGGGTAAACTGGATAAGTAGTTTTTTAGTAATAATATTTTTAACATTTCAATAGGCCGCCATTTTGTTCCGCCATATTGGATTTTAACCAAAATGTTACCATGGCATCGTCCTATGACTTGATGATCGCGGACAGGCATACAGATGCAGACCGAGGGAATTGAGAAAACATATTTTTTGCGGCTAGAATACTTTCCTCTTGCGAGGAAAGCAAAAAAAGCGAGCGCTATAAGGC
>JAUTXW010004129.1:340000-355000 GCA_030620095.1 Kuschelorhynchus macadamiae | reverse complement strand
AGTGCTGATCAAAGTAAACTATATTCTAGTATTTTGAGCAAATTGTAATTCTGGTAGTATGAATTTTAAATATTTTGCAGTATATGATTTTTCTACACCTAGAATAATTTTTTTACTATCAACCCAGTCATTATCTACAGGCCAGTTCCAAAAATAGAGGTGTTTATGGAGTTTGTTTAAATGTAAATGCCCTTTTTGCTCTATATGTCCAAAGCTATTGAAAATGTTGAAGTCCTTTTTTCGTATTTATTTAACAATAAAGAAAATATAAGACAAAATTTTCATAAATATTTGTCTCAGCCAATTTTAAGTTTGGTATACTTATTCGGTTAGATGTATTCAGTTGGTTGAACGAGCAATAAAAAAAACAAAAAAAATTCTTTCTAGAGTAGTACTTCTCTCTCGGCCGGTCAAATATCATCATCCCTTTGTATCGTCATTCTGGCAGTATATAAAACACCTCCATATGTTGATATGTTGATCCTGAAGAAAATCGGATATTATCCCAAATACAACCAGTTGTTGGCCATTTGAAATTATGCTTTTTCGTATGGATTAACTAAGTGTTTTGTTTTTACGCCTTTACGCCTCCGTCTGCTGCACGTTTCGGGGAATTATGGGAATCTGGAGTTAAAGCTGTTAAATCATATCATAAGTCAGCAAGTTCTGACGTATGAAGAACTTTATACCCTTTTAACATTGATAGAATCAGTTTTAAATTCTCGACCTTTATTCGCTTTAAGTTCTGTTACTGAAAATATCAGTGCCCTAACTTCTGGTATTTTTTTAACGATGGAGTCACTTTCACCCTTACATACCTGCTCCTAGTTTTTTAGATGTCCTAATCAATCGTTTAACGCGGTGACAACTAGTTTACAGTGTTACCATCGCGATTTTTTGCAACGTTGGCACAAAGAATATTTACATTCATTAGTTGCTCGAATTGTCCCTTTACGTCTTGGGTCAGATGGAGTCGCTCGCGTTGCCTCTGTAAAAACTAAAAATGGCACCACAATCATGGGCGCTTTATTTTTTAAAACACCCTATATCCTGAGTTAAATAGGTGGCAACATCGGTTTTCTGAATGGATTGCCCTGTATATTATTGCATTTTTGTATTTTCCTAAACATTTTAAAAACTTGTTGTGTTATTTTTGCTATGCCTAAATTCTACTGTTTTCGAGACAATGACGGTTGAATATTGACATGATTTAATGTGTAATCGAGTTCGTTCAAAGTTAAGACGTTTTGGAGTTACAGAGAGAACACATCAAAAATGCCAATTCTCAAGCGTCAAACGTAATAAAAAAAGTATTTAGAATCTTCAAGAAAATATAAAAATGCAAAAATATACAAAGCATCATTGCATTTGGAAAAGAGTGTGCCACCGGTTTAGAGTAGAAGCGACAACCACAATTGAAGAATTTTTGATAGACTTTAGTTATATCTATAACTAGAGACTAGGCCTTCTAATAGGCCACTGAATTTGGCGTAATATTTATATATATATATATATATATATATATATATATATATATATATATATATATATATATATATATATATATATATATCACTGGGAAAATCGGAACCTGCTCTGACATTCTGATTATTAAATATTTTAATTATTAACCAAATTATTTTGTTATTTTTTGAATCAGCTGTAATATATTTAAAACAAGCAAATACTTGGAAAAAAACAACTCCTGATGAAATAGGTAGGGTTACTAACCCTCCCGATATAGGCGGGAGCTTCCCTCCTCGCACCGAACGGTTGAAAACGTCCGCTTTTTAGGAGAAATAAAGATTATTATCGGTAATATACCTTCATTGTTTTTCTTTTTTTTTTGTTGTTTTATTGATTTGTTTTATTACCTTGTATTTTAATTTAATAATCGATATTCTGCACTACTCATTTCCACTTGTTATGTGTTACGTATATATGTAATTTTTACTTTTTGTAATATTGTATTATTATATTGGGCGATTAATTGTCCGTAAATAAATAAATAAATTTACTTTTACCTACCAACTCTATAGATAAATAAAATTTAAATTTCGCCGGTCCCTAGTCACCACCCGCTGCAATCAGCTTATTGTGTCAATCGGGGTTGCACCAACAATTTAAGACAGGCTTAAGTCAGACTTATCTCTAGAGATAGGCTATGTATTAAACGAATGAATATTTTTTATAAAAAGTTGCCTTGTAAAGTCGTGTGTAAATTGTTTTTTTATCGTTTTAATATGGAAATCCTTAATGACTATTTAAGAGTACGGCAACTTATTGAAAATTAAACTCTTGCCAATTTTTGTGTGACGATTCTGTGACTGGCGTAACAAGTCAACGTGGGACCCTGGTGCCAAATCATAAAACCGGGCCTCCTCCCCTCTCTAAAATAAGTACATATAAATAAAAAAAAAATAGATTTCATAAATCGAAAAAAGTACTAAAATCTTGTTTTAATATTCAGAATAGCTCCAGCAAATCGGATAGGTATCACAGAAAAATGAAATAAGGTTATATATCAACCATAATATATTCCATATAAACTATTCTAAATAAACTTAACAAAAAAGAAACAAATATACAAAACAACTTTCTACAGTATAATAACAATTCTAATTACACAGTTTTTCGCAGCTTTTTTTCTTTAAGCTGCTCCGATTGATGTTTGTAATTAATTTTATCACAACTACAACGCTGAATACGCAATACAAACTCAAAAATACAAACAAAATAGTTGATAAGCACTGCAATGATATGCCTGTCTTAGTCTAGCATCCAAAGCCAGTACCACATCTACAACTTTTGGGGCCCTAGGATCGCTTGAGATTACGGCACTATCTCCTAAAAGCATTGCAGCCAGTGCCAGATTAATTATTTTCGCCCAAACGTACTTACGGGCCCCAAGCTCGTGGGAAAGAGTGAGGTTCAAAAAAAGTCCTCTTTTCCATATAGCAGAAACTTATACCCTCCTTCAATGTAATAATCAGTGGCGGCTCGTGGAGTTTAACTTTAGAGGGGCGCACTCATGCAAGATTATAAAAACTGGTATAGTAATATAAATAGAAGCTCACGAGTACTCACTACCTCAAAACCTACCTTAAAAACAGCTTAAATCTTGAAAAGGACAGGAAGTTAAAAGTCACTTCATTAGGTACTGTCTATGGAGGTAAAAAAGGCCAACATAATATATACACAAATATAACATAAATTTTTAAAATTAAAATCTGCTCCAAAATGAGCTTCAAAACCTTCAAAGGGCAAGAATATGAATATTTTTTATAGTCAGTAAAAGTCACTTCACTAGTAACTGTCTTACTGTCTAATGGGGCAAAAGCAATGAACTGAGCAATAAATATATACACATACATAACGTCAATTTTTAAAATTGAAATCCCCTCTGAGGTCCTCCATAGAAATAATTTTTTTAATAATGCTTCCTCATTTTTTCAGGAAGGTGGTGTAAATCGTTTATTCCTTTCCTTGCGCAGTTAAGATCTATTCTAGAGTCGACTTTATAAAACAGCAAACACGGGAAACGGTACAATACATTTTTTATTTCACATCCACATATCCAGTTATTTTTTTATTTTTAGTCTCTTTCGTCGTGTAAAAGACCTGCTTTCGGCCTTTCGTTCACAACTTGTGTTAAATTTAGATCGGGCAAAGGCCTGGCAAGTTCTTTAATTTTAAACTTATCCTCTAATGAGTCGATTTTTTTTGTATGAGATTGTGTACAGCATTCATATTGACACACCCTTAATTATTATAGTTACACATAAACAGTTTATAAAATAAAAACTATCTAACTATGCTGTTCTCCGTGATGCCGATGTAGCTAGTAATACCGGCTGTAGAGGCTGCGCCTGAAATATATGTTTGATAATTCTCACGTGTCAACGGGGTCCGGTAATATTAGAGATAGGAACTGATATCTTTTGGGTGAAAAAAATTTAGCCTAATCTTATGTTAACATTACATTTATAAGAAATGAAATTGTGTTGTTAAATTTTTTCTGGAGGGGCGCGCAGCCACGCGGCCTTATGGAGCAGCCGCCACTGATAATAATAAATAAAAATTACCTACTTACTGATAAAATGAAACTACGCTCGGGCCTCATGGGCAAAAGGGGTAATGCGGCCCTGTCCAAAGCAAATAAGTTATAATAAACTATCAGTTCAGTAATTATTTTACATCTCCGCTCCCTATTCCCCGTAGAAATTTTGATCGATTGATCTTTACCGACGTAAAATGCTTCGCCGCGACAGAAATGAAGTGCTGGTGAAGGCCAAGTACAAATAAGATACTGTTTGTCTGTTTGATGCGCGTTAAGAGAGGTGGGTTGCGAAATCGCGGTCTGATACTTTGTCACTGCCCCACCAACGTCGCAGTAACAAACTGCTACGGTGTCGAGAAAATCACAGCGATATTTCGGAGCAGTTTAATTGGATGAACAGGAACACGAAAGCTGCGCCGCGGCTGTCATGAGTAGCAATAGTAAATGCTCTGTGCCGCTCGCTGCTACTGAAAAATTTATATCAGGCTACAGGCGTAGCATTGGCTGGAACTTTTGCTACTTACGGAGCCGGATGTAGATAAGAGCAACTAGGCAGATTTTTAATTGTTACTGACTCAGTGAGCAGTGCTACTTTTTTGTTTTCAATGAGTTGATAGATATAAGTTTCACTGAACTGACTACCGCGAACTCGTAATAATACCGTACCGAAATTGATATGCATTTGCAATAAGTCATTTGTGTTTTTGGAAGGAAAATGATTTTATGATGTAACTTAATGTTTAAACATAGTTTGGCAGGTTATGTAAAAGAAAAGTACATCTCTACTTTAACAGCTATAAACTCTAAAATACACAGAAGTAAAAGAAAAATGAAATATATATATTGGGCATGAGAATAAAAAATTTCAATTATGCGAAAAAAAGAACAAAATAATATTTCCATATATAGGGTCATTCAAATAAATGTAACGTAATATGGGAGAGATTTAAAATGGAATCATGTTCTTTTAATACAATAGTGCCTTTAATTTATGTACATATTATATATACGTGCATATGTACTTTTTGTTTTGTGTGAGAGTTTAATTTCCTCCCTAATAAACTAAAGAATATATCAACATCACCCAGACAAATACAAAACTATCAATATATATATATATATATATATATATATATATATATATATATATATATATATATATATATATATATATATATATACGCATGTTTTTTAAGTAAGTACCGTTTTGGAATTTAAAAAAAACGTGCAAAGATATCGCAATAATTTTATTTTTACATGAAAGCCTGTACCTTAATCTACTTTTCTACATAATTTCCGTGAATATTGAGGCACTTGTCATAACGTGGCACCAGTTTTTGAATACCCTCCTCATAAAATTCTGCCGCCTGACTGGTTAACCACTGTGTCACAACTGTTTTGACTTCGTTATCGTCTTGAAGACGCTTACCGCCCAGGTGTTTCTTCAAGTGCAAGAACTTCACCTTCATTGTGGTACCGCTCAAGGAAAGTCAATGCACTGCCTAAACGTTGGGTTTTGTGCAAATCCGTCAACATTTTCGGAACCCAACGTGAACACAATTTCCGGTAATTCAAGTTCTCGGTCACAATGCGATACAAAACACTACGAGAACATTGAGGAAAGTAGTCGCACAATAATGAAATTGTAAAGCGTCTGTTCTCTTTCACCTTTTCGTCCACTTTCTGCACCAAATCTTCATTAACGATCGAAGGACGCCCACTCCGTTCTTCATCATGCACATTTGTGCGGCCATCTTTAAATGCTCTCACCCATTTCCTTACCATTCCATCACTCATAATGTTTTGTCCGTAAACTTCACAGATCTCACGGTGAATATCGATCGGTTTTACGCCTTTAGCACTAAGAAATCGTATAACAGCACGTACTTCACAATCGGCGGGACTCACGATTGTCGGAGGCATCTTAAACACTCAATAAACAACGTATACAATGAAGAATCAGACTGTAATGGCGTCTGTGCGTAGACAAGAGAGGTAGGTAACCAGCGCGCATGCGCGGAACGCCGACCGTAGCGCTGCGGCGGCGGAATCGCTTAAAAAAACATGCCTCGTATGTATATATATATATATATATATATATATATATATATATATATATATATATATATATATATATATATATATATATATATATATATATATATATATATATATATATATATATATATATATATATATATATATATATATATATATATATATATATATATATATATATATATATATATATATATATATATATATATATATATATATATATATATATATATATATATATATATATATATATATATATATATATATATATATATATATATATATATATATATATATATATATATATATATATATATATATATATATATATATGTCATGTATTTATATCTGAACGAGCATTATCTAGTATAAATCAAGAAGCGTTGACATTGCCCGTCGCAATTACACCAATCGGTGCTTTTTTTGTGAATGCTAATGAACAGCAGAATTTTATTTCGTAAGATTTTCACCTGCGACCTAAAAGTCGGGAATAGATTAATATGAACTTTTAAAATTAATTGAAGTCCATAATTTTGGTATTAACATTTGACGACAAAACATGGCCGAACAAGTAAGGGTACGTAAAATTGAAAAATTTCACCTGCGACCTCGAGAATGGATTAACATACACTTTTAAAATTAAGTCCATAATTTTGGTTTTAACATTTCGTGAAATAAAACACCGCGTGTGGTATTTGTATCGGGTAAACTGCTCCGAAAAGTCGCTGCTACTTGTCGCAGTGCTTTTGTTGGAGCAGACGCATAGCATCGCAGCTCCGGAAAAATCGCAGACTAGCCCACCTCTACGCGTTAAGGTCTACATACACGGTGACACGGTTTTTGTCGCCTATCGATAAGTTGCGTAGTTTTGTAAATGTAATTTTATTAATTAAATATGCGCTTTTATAAATCGATGGTTTTTAGTTCTATCTATCGATAGATAGATTGATTGTAGTTACGCCACTAGATTATACACCTACTGTTGATTAAAAAATTATCAAAAAAATTACCAAAAAACAGTGTTATTCTCCTTCTTTAGACATTATTTTTTTTTAAGTTTTACCATCATGTGGAAATTTTACTCGTATGGCTTTATAAAGAAATAAACTACGCAATTTTCATTGTTAATAAATATATATATTTTTTTTGTAAAATCTATTAATCAAAAGAATAACTTCTGTTTTCTTTTTATTTTCTGAACCAGTTGTATGTACATTTTAAAAATAATGTGCATTTCTTATCTTTTTTTCTGCTGCCGCGCTATAATTGGGTGTTCTGCTTTTATGTTTCATATGATGATAATTCAGAAAAACTTGAAAGGCACACAATAAGAGATTATTAGCATATAGAAATTTCAAGGTTATGCCAGAAAAAAATGTGAACAAAAAATAATTATGCCATCTTTTTCTGCTACATACATATTTCAATCAACATATCTCTTATATGACATGTAAAACTAATAGGAGCGATTGTGAAACCTCTCAGTTAAATGTCGAGTTGTGACAAAATAAAAAATTTTACAAAAAAAATGAATTTACTAAAAGTGAAAAATAATCCATTCCGCCTTTTTTGAAGTCGGTTAAAAATACCAAATTTTAAAGTTACACATTTTCATGGTCACCCTGTATACGTAAAATTATATAAGGGGATAGCTAAAGAGATACCTTTTAGCAAATGGGGTTGTATGTCTAGTATACACCTCAATGCTTTAGTTTGAAAAGGGTATTGAAAAAAATATAAATTTAATTACAAAACTCCCTGCCTTTATCGCCCTTATACCTGTGTGTTTTTAATATTAATATTACAAAAAAGGGATTTCAAATCAAAATAAATGGGACCACCAGAGAAACGTCTTCTACAGTTGGGCGTTTGACTCATTAAAATAGGCCAAGCCGTTTAGACAATATGCACCAACAAACATTAAAACAGGTCGAATTCAGAACCTCCTCCTTTCTTGAAGACGCTTAAAAAAGAAGGAAAAGACAGTAACGTTTTGCCGTTTGTTCTGAAACTTAATCGCATCTTAGTTAAGTACTGTTTGAAAGGTGATCGGTGCAAGGCAAAACATTTTAAAGTTGTCTTAAGATTTAAGTTTGTCTTAACTAAGCCTTACTTTATAAACTTTCGGTGCAAGTGGAAGTCAGACTCTTGAATCTAGGATCTTTTTGCACATAATCCGCTAAACTTTTGCCACTTCCCTCGCAAGGCTTACTCACCAGCTAGCTTCCTTTTCTGTTTAATTAACCGGTAAAAAATCACGTACTTGTGTATTACACTCTATAACCGCAGTTTATTATTTCCAACATTTTGACAATTTTTAATATTAAGTAAATAAAACATAGGTTAATTGAAATTAGGTTTAATTTATTCTTAAATAAAATAATAACATGCACAAATAACATATGTCTCTGGGATAATTGACAGGGAATGACTAGGAAAAAAATGCTATAGAATCACAGAATTACAACAGTTTACATATGGCAAATTATTATAGCTAAAATTATTAATAATATATTCCTTCTTTGTTCAGATATAAACACCTTCGTACATATAATAGCTTGACGAAATTTTTGTAACTTACTGTTTTCTGTATTAACATTATAACTAAATTCCAACACTAATTAGTCGAAACAATAATAAAGAAAAAATTAATATAAATAATTGCTTTTAAATTTTGATCAATAACAGAAATAATTCATAAAAACTATTGTATACATCAACATAAATGGAATAGTTTAAACAGTTATATAGTAGTATAATCGCTTTTTGCATTTGCTATCAATACACGTTTTATTGTTCAATTCGTTTTTTTTTTTTTTGGTAAGGAACTATAAGTCTAATTAATATTTAATTAGTAGATAATTACAGTAATAAAAATCAATATGTCCAGTCACTTAAGAGCGATATGCTCATTATATTACGTACTATGCAACATGTATAAGAGGTCGAGGTACTTACACATAAACCTGACAGATACTTGATGGATTGACATAAAACAGGAATTATTTATTTTCAATAAAATGCCTAAATCAATCTAAAACAGGAAGAAAGATGAATCCGCCTATTTCGAATGAAAAATTTTATAATGGCGACGAACTTTGCGGTATTTTTACAAATTAGTTTAACATAAAACAGTTCTAGATAAAAATCCAGAAAAACTATTTCTATCAACTCTTATTTGAAAAAAAAAAACATAACTAATAAACATAGTTATACAGAGAATACATCAACGGTAATATTAAAAAAAGTCAACCAAGAAACCCATAAAGTTTAAAATATAGTTGTAAAAAAGTCAACCAAGAAACACATAAAGTTTAAAATATATTGTAACATAATCCTCACCTGCGAGTTAAAAACATGTTTAAAACAAAGAAAAGTTTAATAATAAAGAAAAAAACATTATTTTTTTCAACCCTGGTTTATATGATATGTAGTGAATAGTTATTATTTCTATACGTTTTTGTCACTTTTTGTGGTTTTACGGAATGACAATCGGACGGTAGGACTTCCGCTCGAGCTAAACACATGTGCCAGGAAGGCTCTCTAACGGCGAGACAAAGACGTAGTTTTTCGAGGTGTTTTGGAGGACCATCCACCAGCCTTCGGGGAAACATCACTGTGGGAGCTTCCTAAATAACGAGCCATTCACTAAGAGTCAAAAGATTCCTAAGGGGGCGTGGGAATTGTGAAACATTCCTCGGGACAAGCTTAGCATATAACTCCAAAGATCGTGCGGTGACCGTAAAGTTCCATATGAGTGCTCATGTTTGGCGTCATTTTGTGACAGAAACGGTTATACGTCAAAAACAGTAGTCCTAGGATTGATACTGAACATTTGGAAGAAACTGAGAATGGGCTAAATCGTGCAACTGAAAAATTATATAACTAGTTCTGGCTAGGCACCCTAGTTGGCGAAGCCATTACGTAACGCCCAAACGTAAGTAACAAAAAAAATTAGTACGTCCCGTAAAGCCCCATCTAGACGTAGATGAACGTTCGCCAAGCGGCATATGGCCACGTCGACGTGTGAATGGAAAACGTTCGTCACAAGGGCATATAGTAACCACAAGGGTTCGGGGCTGTTGACATGCAGCTCTAAAACTATTACTTAAGCGTCCAGTAAAAATCGTGTTTTTCCCTCATTCCAGATGTTATTATTATTATCAATTATATATAATTCTGGTTAAATGACGATATTTCGAAAATAAAATATTTTATTGCACATTATATAGGTTGTGTTAAATGTTTATTACTATTAAGCAGTTAAATAAATATAGATGTGCTGGCGGAAACGTTAATATGATTGGCCATATGAATCGCCATATAGGCGTTAGCAAATATATTCGTCAGTGAGTGGTATGCTTCTTTTATCAGATTTGTGCACGCTTTCTTAACCACGTACAAAAACTATGACTTTATTTGCCTTATTAATCGAAATACAAAAATTATTCCATTATTCGAATAATTTTGTTTTTGACCACATGTATTAATTAAACAATACTATATCAGATAATCTTAAATTACTAAATTAAACTACTGCCAAAGTAATCCTTAAATCAAACATATATTCACTTTTAACGTATTCTTTATGTCATGGATGTCGCCCTAAATTGTAATAATTTTCGGCTATTACATTTTAAGATCCTAATAAATAGTATTTACATGTAAGTAAAAAACTATAGAGACATTTAATTAAATGAAGAACAACCAATGGTTTAAGTCCCGTATGTTCTATATGTTTATCATAACAAGAATTATTTATTCGAAAACGTCTTTACCATCAGTTTAAACTTAACTTGTATTTGAACTTGATAAAAAATGCCATTTATGTCGAAAATTTATTTTTATCATACTGGGTGTATAAAAATAAAAAGATGAAATATTGCCACTTCATTTTCATTTTAACGCAAAATGATATATTTCGAACAAATACGTTAAATCTACAATGTTAAATATTCCGAAAAATTAAAGAATCCGTAAATATATTTTTATAGTTTTGCGTGAAGTATGTATACAGGGTGTCCCAAAAAGTCCTACCAATAATTTAGGAATACATAGATTTGATTAAAATATCGCGATTTAGCCATACTTGCCTTAGTCCAAAAGTTAATATTAAGAAAGATACATGGTGATTAAGTTAAAATTTTATTTTCGACTTTTTAAAATAATATCCCTGGTTTTTGAGATATTAAAGTGGAAATTGGTGATAACGAATTTTTTATAGGCAGTAATAGTAATACGCCTTCAATTTTGATAAAACTTGTAGAGGGCGTTACGAGCGCTACTTTTCGCGCTTAAAAATGTTGTAACTTTTATATACAAAATTATGGATCTTTGTATAGGAAAAATAGGTTCTACTGTCTTTTCTCCCGAAAAAAGCTATACTTTATAAATTTATCTCAAGTTCACCATTTACGAGATATTTGCCATTTTATTATTTAATGATGCAACCGTATTCATCATTTAGGATATTACAAGTTTTATCATTTTTATACATTTTAATAAATCGTTCAAAAATAAAACTAATATGTTTGCGACAGATGCGTTAATTCCAATTGATTCTTGAAAGTGTATTATTATTACTGGCTATAAAGAATCACCAATCTCAAAAACCGGGAATTATTTTAAAAAATCGAAAATAAAATTTTAACTTAATCACCCTGTATCTTTCTTAATATTAACTTTTGGACTAAGGCAAGTATGGCTAAATCGCGATATTTTAATCAAATCTATATATTCCTAAATTATTGGTAGGACCTTTTAGGACACCCTGAATAGGGGCGCTGTGTTTGAATAGATATTGACTTTGTTTCTTTTTATATTTATTTTGCAAGAAATAATAACAAACAAGTCATTTAACGTAATAGGTAAAAATAGGCACAAAAGGTAAAAGCAAGCATAATAAATAAAAAATATTATTCATCACCCTGTAGATTTTTTTAATTTAAAACGTTGAGTAAGTAATATTTGTGTAAATTTTTTTAAATATTTTCACCATAACCAAACTTTTAAAAAATATTAATTCAAATTTATTAAATTTGATGTGTTTTTGGATCCTTTTTTGTTTATTAGTTTTGCTTGAATTTCAGTAAACTAAAATTAGTAAAAACCCGAGAACAATTTAGATTAAAATAATTTTTGTAAATGGCTGAGGTTTGGTTGCGATAGTGATGGCAAAGTTCCCACTGGCTAAAAATTCCCGGAAACTTTTCTAAAACTCTTCCTGAAAATAAATCAAAGGGAAAATTTCCCAAAATAGTTTATTTCTTCCCGGAAAATTTCTGAAATTGGAACGTTTCGAAAGATTCCACTACCTATCACTAGGTTGCAATAAAAAGTTAATAAATAAAATAAGGGTTATATTGTAAAATATACCTTAAAAGATAAACATCTTGTCGATTAATATAATATGAATCTTTTGAGGATGCGGTTAAACTCCAAGCCCAAGCGGAACGTTTCTAATCATACCAATTATAACTTATTTGGTTCGTTTTTCCTTTAAAACTCGTCGTGAACGGGTATGTTTTAAACTCCATTTTTTCTAGTTCTAGTTGTTTAAACGACTTACGATGACATGCAATTTAATTAACATATATTGATGTATGTGGAAATTCTAGTTGTTTAATTAACTTAAGATGTCATATAGTTTAACATATTTATGTTGATTTAAACTATATTAGATATAATATGGAAAAACTATATGGGTTTTGAATAATCTAACTGACATTATGATCGATTAAACATTCTTTTTAAGAGTAATAATGACACTCGGAAGAGCAATTTTCGACTAAAGTAATTATATCGTGAGCTAAATCTTGCGGTTTTATGGAAGCATATTTGAATATTTATCTCTCACTTTTCTTGTTGTTTTGTCCCAATTTTAAGTGCAAATATTTTTTAAATTTTTTAAGCTAGAACCTTCATTCAAAAAACAAATTTAAGGGTTCCTAATTAAATTTTATACATCTTTTTTCAAAGCTCACATACACTTTTAAATATCTTTCTTGGAATGGGACATTTTTATTCACTAAATCGTTTAAGTGATATTTGTTTTTTTCTTTGAAATACAGTCCTCAAAAGGTTACGTAACGCCCGCAGTTTTAACAAAAGCTGAACCGGGAAAGCAGGTTGTGTATATAGAACAGTTTATTTAAAACACTCTCTAGATATAAACATGCAGTTGTACGTCAACTTCAACGCATTAAACTGTCCTTGTACAAGAAATTTTTTTGCACTCCGGCACCTTTCCCTTCAAAATTCTAATTAAAAATGTAGAATGCAAGAAAATGAACTCCTAATATAAGAATCTGTCAAATGAATTCGACTGGATAAAAACATCTCAAAGAAGATTTTCTTTAAATATGTATTACCTTCACTCTTTAAAATAATGTTTATAGTCTCCGAGTTACCAGGTTTTTATATACTATAATTAATTTTTCATATAAAGTTCTTTGGTATAAAATATTACTACTTATAAAATTAAGGGCGTGGACCTCATTAATGAGCAACATCAATCCCCCCCCCCTACAAAGGCACTTCTCTGGAACCGCCCTTGTCTAAAATGGTGTGATGTGTAAAGAGAGTTAATATGTATGCATACCAAATAAAAAAAATCCACGAGATATTTTTGGTTTAAGCAACAGCCGCGCTGCATTAACCTAAATATTAACGCTATTCATGGCAAACGAAATTCTATAATAAATATTACTATATGGACAAGTAAATATATAATATATACCCAAAATATAAGTAAAATGTAGGTCATATTAGTATTTTTTTAAATTAAATAAATATAACTAGTATTAATTTTAAATACGTGTAATTCTTCCTGTAATTTTTTGGCTTAACAATCGTAAAACCTATATTACAGATTACTATTTGCTAAACATAAAACCTACAAAAAGTTTAGTAGCATTAAATTTAATGATATACTGTAAATTTATTGCTAATCGTTTTATAAATAAGAGTTTAGTTTCTTTCAATAAAACAAGGTTAATTCACTCTTGTTCTAACAAAATGTGTCAAATTATTGGAACGAGTTCAGTTCAGTTCAGGGACGACTGACCGAACAGCAAATATTGGGGACAATCTTGTCCACAGACTTTTCAATCTTGCTAATATATTTTCAACTTTGTCAAGACAATATTTAATTAATGGCTAAAAAGCAGATCCTTAGTTCAAGGAAAGGAAAACAGTTCAAATATTATATATTATATTACTCAACAAGACGAAATATTAGGGGGCGTCCCCCCTTTACTCCCCCTTATATGTACGTCCCTATTAAAGTTTAACCAAACCTGTTACTCCGAAAACACATAATAAAGGAAATGTTTTCTTTTAATTATGAAACCCATATTAAAAATTAGGAAACCAAATAGCCTGCGTAATAAATAGATTTGTTTTCTTTATTCTCCCCTCTTAAATGTTATAAATGCATCCTTTATTGTGAAATTACATTTAATAAGCTACAAGTATCAAACGTAATAATACAACTTAAGAGGCTAAAAGTTGTTTTAAAGGTTATCCCAAATAAACAGCACAAAAGATTTTTTAAAGAGACTCGACACATCGACACTTTGCTTTCTGTGGCGTGAAATAGTACTTAAAAATCCCAAAACTTAAAATTTTGAGCCTCCTTCTGCCTGGCCCTCCTCTCCCAAATACTTTTGCTTGTACTGTGACGTTTCGAAATTCAATATTCTGATACCCACCACCGAGAAATACTGAGGACTAAACCGCATAATAAAAACTTCGTTAATAATATTGTTAGTAACCACAAATTATATATTCACTATCATCAAGCAGAAAAGAAGGAATTACTTTCCTGCCTATAAGGTTCGCAAGGCAACGCAATTAGACAGTTTCGTATATAAAAAAACTCA
>JAUTXW010004129.1:327500-337500 GCA_030620095.1 Kuschelorhynchus macadamiae | reverse complement strand
AAATCAGGGCCCAAATCCAACTGGATTTCCACATTTGAAAGTGTGCGATAATTAAATTTTTTAGGTCCGTATAGTAACTAATTACCAGCGATATTTCCCAAACCTTGGCAGATATCTCAAAATCTCTAAAACAAATATCAGTGCAAATAGTCTACAAAAAGAATTTATCATATTTACATTTTAATTATTCCAAAATATTTAGTTATTATATGGTTAGTATTAAATATATGATAGCTTCATACTAAAACAAATACTTTACTTAAAATAACAAGTTTACAGTAGCAGCTATTTTTGTCTAGATTGTCACGCGTTGTATACTAAAGAGTATTGAAACTTGACATCAAATTTAAATAGTTCACTGTTTATACCAATCGTAATTGACATTTGGCCGGTTAGTGACAGATGTCAAGAAAAATATTTGCGATTAGTGGTTGTGTGGTTATCATAGAGCGATTGCCCATCGAAAAACGCGTATTTATTGTAAAAACTGCATGCAGATGCCGTAACGAAATTTGGTATCACCAGTTAAAGTCATTAGGAATTTTATAAATAAAAAAAAAAACAGTCTGATTCGGTAATAGTTAACACACAATTTTTTTACAAAAGTGGTGCCCGATCAGAAGAAAACGCTGCTGGGATATTGACTAGTGTTAGTGAAAAGCAGAGAAAACGCGTAAGCTTCACAGAAAATCAGCAATAAAAGATCGGGTCGGCATAACATTCTAAAAAAGATCTTAGTTTAAAAGCTTATAAAATACCGTTTCTTCAAGAATTAAAACCAAACAATCATATTTTACGTTTGTTAGTTAGACACGAAGCTCGTTTTCCGCATTGGTGGATACGCAAACAAATTTAGGAAAATCCAAAAGAAATAGTGGAAAATAACTGTAGCCAAAGACAGTACAGTGATAGATTATTTGTGGAATGTATTGAAAAGTGTGTATGTCCGTGTGGTTTCAACAGGGCGCCACACAGAAATTAAAGTGATAAAATTGTAAAAATTTAAGTTTAAAAAATTGAAAAAAGCATCTGGTAATCTACTAATAAGGAGTTAGAGAATCGCAAAAAACAATAAATGTTCTTATAATAAACGGCAACAGTCTTCACATGCGATGAACGCGATGTATATATACTTGTACAATTGGTATCCTATAGTTACGGTACACATATGGTGAAGATGAAATTGAGAATATGATGTGTGCCATTGGATAATTATCGCCCTCGAAGCCAGGCACAAAGAATACCGAAAATATCGAGTAAATAATGTGTAATTTGCAGTATTAGGTTTCTACCACAAAAAACCAAATCAATATTAGAAAAGGATGTATTGTCGCTTTTAATGCGAATTACATAAGTATATACGTTTTCATAACTTTGCGTTTTCAATTATTAAAATTAGTATTGTAATATTTTTATTATTATTAAAATAAGTGTTTTTTTATATAAAAGTGCAATATAAAGATTAAAAACTATTCCATTTTTAAATTTCCTCCACAGAAAATAAAAAAAAAAAACAAATACAAATAAAAACTATAAACACAGAATTTTGTCATCCTAATTTAAAAAAAAAATCAATAAACTGGCCTTTACCCGAAACATCGCTCGTAAAGAATTCCTTTCCCTGAAGATGAAATGACACCCAATTTCATTTTGGTACGATTTGATACATCTCGATTTTTGAACTTTTTTGGTTTTATTAGGAAGCATACCTTGGATTTACCAACTTTAAGAAAAAAAAAACGTTGATACGTCACATTTTTTCTTAAAGTAATACAAATTAATATTCATTGTAAAGTAGCACTATTGCACTAATAACATGTTTTGTTATAAATTCTATTACATTTTATGCATGTGATTGTAGGTTAATATACGTATGTTTTGAAAATTTTGTTTATTTCTAGCATAGGCGTATTTAGAATATCTTCCTGGAAGGGGTCAGAGATATATTGCCACGACAATACATTATGAACGACACTTACGGGGATGAAGTCACTATGCAAAATGGCGGTTCTCGCGATTGTTTACCTATACGCAGCAACGGATACATTAAGTTTTTTGTGGATATATTGTCGCTTGTGATAACGGTTCTATGGAAAATATCCTTTTAAACTAAATATAACGTGCGATACTTTCCATAACGTTGCTGGGCCTATCTTTTCTTGCGGTTTATATTATTGTGTTTACGGGCGTAATTTATTTTGTGCTGGGTGAGGAACTAATGACAAGGCGGAAGTCTAGGATAAAAGTCAATTAACAAATGATACTTATAATGCATTTCGTCCTGATTATTGTCTTAAACATTTGCAATATCGTATATACTGCCAAGTAAGTTTACAACTGAAAAAATAGAAAAGCAGTTTGGTAAATATGGAATTTTAGGCGGTATATATTTTTATATATATATATATTTGATGAGATCATCAATGCTGATATATATATATATATATATATTATATATATATATATATATATATATATATATATATATATATATATATATATATATATATATATATATATATATATATATATATATATATATATATATATATATATATATATATATATATATATATATATATATATATATATATATATATATATATATATATATATATATATATATATATATATATATATATATATATATATATATATATATATATATATATATATATATATATATATATATATATATATATATATATATATATATATATATATATATATATATATATATATATATATATATATATATATATATATATATATATATATATATATATATATATATATATATATATATATATAATATATATATATATATATATATATATATATATATATATATATATATATATATATATATATATATATATATATATATATATATATATATATATATATATATATATATATATATATATATATATATATATATATATATACAGGGTGTTCCTTAATGACATGCTAATATTTAAGGGGGTGATTCTTGGACCCATTTTAAGAAAAAATCTTCATATGAACTGATGTCCTAAACGTCTTAACTTTTGAGATACAGGGTGCTAAAGTTTTCAGAAAAAAAATTATTTTTTTTAATAACTGTGATACTACTGTAGATATCTTTATGAAATTTGGTACACGTGTTCTATGCATCAAGATGCATTTTCTAATGTACAAGCAATTTTATTCTCTTCACCAGTGGCGTCCGTACGCGTTTTGCTTAGAATATTTTTGGAGAAAAAAATGGTACGCCACTGCTTTATCTTAAAATAAAAATTATTTTTGGAATTCTCATTCATTTCTGAGCAAAGTCGATCTCTTGATTTTCTTTCGGCCGACGCATAGTTTTCGCTTAAAAAAATAAAAATCGTTTTACTTCAGGGTCAAATCGTTAAAAATCTGATAGGGTGACTGTTGTGTGGAAATCGCTTATTTATCGGGTGAAAGAAAATTATGACATCGAATGTGTTCATAAACGAAAAAGTTTTCTCGTCTGATGGTCCGTTCTTGATTAAATAATTGAGTTAAAATTGTTTCATAATATCTCAATACCAACTAATAATAATTTTTAAACCCATAAATCTAGTAGTCCTGGAATAAATTACGTTTTTACAAACGTCGATGTCAAATGACTTAAAGTAAGCTATTGGTGTTCAAAACCATCTCAGTGTGTCATCTCTTTGGTTTTTAGTGTTTCATTGAAGTTATTGAAGTTATTTTCGCCGTTTTTTCGAATAATATCATTAAATATGGTAAATTATACGAATGCGGAAATGGCGGCAATGCATTACGCATATGGCCTCGTAGATGGTAATGCAACAGAAGCCAGACGCATTTATCAGGAAAGATATCCTAATCGTGCCTTGCCAGATAGCCGAACCTTTTCGAATATTCATCGCCGACTTAGCGAAACAGGTAGTTTCAATAAAGGTACTTCGGAAGGCAGACCTCGAACTGTCAGAACACCTGAAGTTGAGGAAGCGGTGCTGCAAGAAATCGACGAACATCCTGAGACGAGTACGAGGAAGATCGCTAGAGCTTTGAATATTTGTCACCAAATTGTTTGGCGTATTTTAGTTGACTTTTTGTTATATCCATATCATATTCTAAGAGTACAGGCATTACTCCCCACGGATTTCCCACAGCGTGTGAACTTCTCTCAGTGGTATCTTCAGAGTATTACACTAAATCCGCAGTTTGAGTCACAAATTTTGTACACAGACGAAGCAACTTTTTCTAGGAATGCTATTCAAAATTTCCATAACAATCATGTATGGGCGGAAGAAAACCCGCATGCCATAACCGAAACCCATTTTCAAGAACAATTTTCGCTTAATGTTTGGGCAGGAATTATTAGTAATCATCTCATAGGCCCATTTTTCCTACCAGGACGTCTTGATGGACGGTCTTATTTGCATTTTCTCGAAGAAGAACTACCTGGGTTGCTTGAAGATGTACCAGTTGCGTTAAGGCATCGCATATGGTACATGCACGATGGAGCACCGGCTCATTTCAGCGTAATTGTCCGAAATCATTTAGATACAGTTTATCCTGATCGTTGGATAGGTCGCGGAGGACCTCAGCAATGGCCAGCAAGATCCCCCGATCTTAATAGTTTGGATTTCTTTTTATGGGGGCACTTTAAAACTCTAGTGTACAAAACTCCCGTTAACACTGTAGAAGATTAAAGAGAGCGAATAGTTGCCTCGTGTGAAACTATACGGAATACGCCGGGAATATTTGAACGAGTGCGCAATTCCATGCGTAGACGGGCGGAAGCATGCATATTAAGTGAAGGTGGCCACTTCCAACAATTTTTATAATTAATGTTAGTATTGTTAATAATTAATAAAATTAAGCCGTTTCTGTAAACTTTGTTTTCTGCAAGCTGAAATCCCCGCTGTAATTTATTGGCACATGAAAGTTTTTTAAAAATTGTTTCCTAAAGTAATCAATCCTAAAGTAAAGTAAATCAATTACTTATTTCTAAATTAATTAATATTTATTATTAAATGAACTGAATAGCATGAAAAAAGAAAAAAAACGCTTTCCACACAACAATCACCACATCAGATTTTTAACGATTTGACCCTGAAGTAAAACGATTTTTATTTTCTTAAGCGAAAACTATGCGTCGGCCGAAAGAAAATCAAGAGATCGACTTTGCTCAGAAATGAATGAGAATTCCAAAAATAATTTTTATTTTAAGATAAAGCAGTGGCGTACCATTTTTTTCTCCAAAAATATTCTAAGCAAAACGCGTACGGACGCCACTGGTAAAAAGAATAAAATTGCTTGTACATTAGAAAATGCATCTTGATGCATAGAACACGTGTACCAAATTTCATAAAGATATCTACAGTAGTATCACAGTTATTAAAAAAAATAATTTTTTTTCTGAAAACTTTAGCACCCTGTATCTCAAAAGTTAAGACGTTTAGGACATAAGTTCATATGAAGATTTTTTCTTAAAATGGGTCCAAGAATCACCCCCTTAAATATTAGCATGTCATTAAGGAACATCCTGTATATATATATATATATATATATATATATATATATATATATATATATATATATATATATATATATATATATATATATATATATATATATATATATATATATATATATATATATATATATATATATATATATATATATATATATATATATATATATATATATATATATATATATATATATATATATATATATATATATATATATATATATATATATATATATATATATATATATATATATATATATATATATATATATATATATATATATATATATACTATCACAGAGAACGGCAGACCAAGCTGTTTTAGGAATACCTAGTACAGATTCAATATTAAGTAGGTAAGTACCACATTAAGTTACCTATTAGGCAAGGTATGTATTATAAGAAAAAATTACGCTTTTTATATTTCATAAATATACATTTTTCAGTCACTATAACAGCTTATATTTAATGTGCAAAAAAAAAGACAGAAACAAATAAAAACCTATTGATATATATCACTGACTACGAAAATAATTAAACATATTTTGCCCACAAAAAGAACATAGAAACATTGTCGGGCGAAATAGACCGTGCACCCGAGTAATCAATCCGCCGCGCTGTTGCAAGATTGTTCTTCATGGCCTGATCTGGAGTGGGCCGAGGTATTGCATAAGCATAGCACTCCAAAGTCAAAGTCAAAGACTTGAAAAAAATGCTAATAGAAACTTGGTAATCCAAAAATCGATTCTATAGACAAGAAACTTATTTTTGGTTCAAAAATTTTGCTCTAGATTTTAGGCTCTGAAGGGGCATTTCCCTCTTTGACACCTCCTCTAAATACGCCAATGATTTCTAGTATATATTTATGAAATTAGGATTGTTTTTTTTTAATTGCAATATGAGTAATTCTTTGTTTAGAATAATAACGTTTTGTAACTCAATTGAATGTCATTTAGTCAGTCAGCAAGCGCAGTTGCCAAAGTGAATTTTTGTTATTTTATTTGACGAGTATGAACAAATTTTTAATAGATAGATTGGTACCAATAGAAGTGGAAAAGCATTAGGTGGATTGGTACCGGGTTAGCATCAGTTTAGGTGCCGGAGCGCGATAGCACAGGGGCCATTGTTGAAGTAAAAATATTTAAGGTCAGTTTCACATCAGGTAGGTAACTAGTTTTACACATATTTTATGGAAGGAAAATTGATCTTTTATTTGACACGTTATGAGATATATTTGCGGTTTATTGTCATTGGACATAGACCGTGGCTTATATTAGAAAAAAAATCGGAACCTCTAGTTGGTTATGTACCGGTTTAGCACCAAGTTCGTTAATATATCCATCGTTAAACTTGTAACACAAAAGACTGTTTAATACATACATTTAGGAATACCACGCAGTATTTTTCTCTGTTTTAGTTAGTAATGTTTGTGCCTTTTGTCATTGGACAAAGACGGTGTATATTTAAATAAAATCAGGTAAGTTTGACAATACTGCATATAATTTTGTTTCTGCATTCTGTCAAAAACTTCACAATAGACAGTTTTGCAATTGAAAAATAGTGAAATATGTATTCGTTAACTACAGAAAATTTTGTGATTTTTTTTTATAAAAAAATTCTTCATTGCTCTAATGGGTGTAATTTAAGGTAGGCTTCCTAATAAAACCAAATAAGGTCAAAGATCGAGATGTATTAAATCGTGCCAGGCCCTGCTAATTTTTAACAGATAAAAGTACCTATAAGTAACTTAGAGCAAAAATCCTTATATAATAGCTAATAGCAACACTCAAGGGTGCTCTGACGTCACAGACATTTTAAACTTTACAATTTTTTTGGAAAGGCGAATACATTGCAATTATACTCTCTGAACGCTGTAAAATAGTCGTTTTGAACGCTAGTTACATTAGGAATTGTAAGTATTAAGATTTTAAATTTTTGTCGTCTAATTCCAAAAAAGTTGAGAATAATTACTATTCTCCTATTTTTTTTTTTAAATAGGAAACCAATACTTTTAAGTAAATAAAAATTATTAAAAACACCTAAATTTTTTAATTTTTAAAACACATTATGAAAACTCCAACGACGAAACACGTTTTTTACAAACCCGAAACAAAGAAAATTAGTTCGCTGTAACAGCGTTTCCTGTTGCCCGTACAGGTTGATACTGACACAAATGATATTTTATCGTTCTCTTGTCCAAAAATCCTTTGTTACGGCTACTAGGAATATCACTGTAGCACAAAATCTCAAATCTCAAAATATTTTTTTTTGGTTCAAAGATGTTGCTTTTTTCGGTTTCCAGGAGCAATTTTAAGAAAACAACTTATGCGACAAGTAAGATTATTTCATGTTGTTGGATTGTACGTTCTGAATAACGATAATTCAACGGTAAAATATTTTTTGAAAGTTTTGCGGCTATTTTAAACAAGCACCTTAATTAATGAATTAATAATGAGGGAGGTAAGAGATTTGGATAATGAAATAAATAAAGAATTTAGTTGCTTAAAGTAGAACAAAAAAAGTTCAATATTGAACTCTTTTGTTTAAAAAATGGTTAGAGTTTTAACTCACGATTATATGAGCTTTCTGCCTTAAATGCCATAAAAAATGTATTCCGGGAAAGGGAATTTTCCTGAGGTGTGAAAAATTTTATTAGACCGTCATTTTGTTTTGCCATTTACGATTCGCATCAAAATTTTACCAGTTTATCTCTCTGTTACTCTTGATTTTTGTGCCAACTTCCAAGTCAGTCGAATAAATAATTATTGAAAACGTTTTTTTAAACATTTCAATGCTGCATTTCCACCATCAAGACTTTACACCAAAATTGTATCAGTTTTTCCTTACATCACACTTAATTTTTGTGCAAAATTTAGGATCGATTGGTTAAATAGTTTTTAATTATGATTTATTAACATTTTATTTGGCCGCCATTTTATTCCATATTGGATTTTGACCAAAATGTAACCATTTAATCCCTATGGCCCTCGATTTTGGAGCCAAATTTGAAGTAAATAAAATAAGTAGTTTTTGAGCCATGCCGAGCACAGATAGACCGACGGAAATGGGAGACAATGATTTTAAAATCTAGGGACCCTAAAACGGAAATATCTACAAAAATCTCGGAGTCACTTTTTACCGATTAGAATACTTCCATTTTACGAGAAAAGTAAAAATGGATCTCTTGCCAAACAGCATATGAAACAGTAAATATTGTAAGAAACAGATATGGTGAATAATTTATGGAAGAACCGATGATAACTGACCGCCTAGGTCGTGCGATCTCACACCCCTGGATTATTTTCTTCGGGAATTTTTCAAGGAAAAAATTTACGCTGACATTTCTCAACCAATTCACTAGGTACGAGTTACCATTACTCAAGCAATTGGAGAAACTAGTAAAGTAAAAGTAGGTAGAATGCCTGCGAAAAGGTTATCGAAAACTTTGGAAGAGAATGACAGCATGCCACAGAAGTAGAGGAGGTCACTTTTCATTATTAAGCGCAACAGTTGTACTTCAAAATAAAATAATAGCATTATACATTTAAAGTTTTATATGTGTTTCATTGTTAAATCAAATCGGATAACTCATACAATTTGATGTTATTACGTGTATAAGCTATTGCAGGCTTCTATGGCTAAAAGCCAAGAAGTGTGTTAATGGGAAAGGGAACATATAATGAATCATTGGTCGGAAATCAGAAGCTCTCTTATTCTTATTTTGAAAATAGTAATTTAATTGCCTGCATCTTATTTTTATAAATTTCGCCTGTATCAACCGCATGTAAGACAAACGTATTCAAATTGAAGACAGACTTGCTGCGTCCGAATTTGCGCACTATCTAGGTAGTAGTGCAGATACCAGGGGTACTTGAATATGTAAAATACGAAACACCGCATTCTGTCAGTAGATATAAGTTCTAGAGACAAAAATTTAATAATGATGATTGCCAAAACCTGAGAGTGTGTGCAATTTTTTACGCCCATTTTTTGCCAAAGTTTAATATAGAGATGCAGTTGTATAATTTAGGTGTGCCAAAAGTGTAGATATGCTCATTTGTTACGCAAAAATTAGGTGTGATATAGAGACGAACTGAACAAAAATCATCGTAAAGAACTTCTCATTCGATTGCCAAAAGTTTGACATGGGTGGAAACTAATACAATATTGATAAGAACCCAATATGGTGACCTATTAAAATTTTGAAAAAAAAATACAAGAAAAACGGCATATTCCTTTGTCTTATTTTTCACGTTTCTAGACAAAAGGAATTATTCTTTATGGGGCATATGGGGGTAATAATAAAACTAATCTGAATCAAAAATTCCTTTCCATCCTTTCATCTACAAAAATGAAAGAAAACTCAATTTATCAACGTGGCGGAATTAAATAGGGTCACTATTCCTAATAAAAGGATATATTCAGAACGAGGGAAGTTCCGGGTAAAAAGATTTAGAGATTATTTTTAACAGTTTAATTGTTTAT